>JAVGWX010000022.1:10730302-10995302 GCA_036924085.1 Ariolimax columbianus
CCCGTTTTCAACAAACAGAAACAGAACGTCCAACCCACTAAATGAGATGTTATATAACAGCAAGTCATTATATTATTTTTAATAATTTTGCTTCCTTCAAAATTTGAAATTACATTCTCAGGTAACTGAGTAAGCAGTATTTAAATATCTACAAATATAACAATAAACAATTAGATTTGCGCTGGAAAGTAAACTGAAATTAGAATATCGCAAGAGAAATAAATCATTACATTTTCCCCCATATGCACAGTCATGTGTTCTAAATACATGAAGTGATTTGTCTACCAATAATAATCTACCCAGCTGTCACTACATTTGTCTACCAATCAGATTTGAGGAAGACATTACGCCTAACTGAATCAGTGATACAAATGTGTGTATTCAAATAACATTTAAAATAAATCAAAATTATCGTCGAGTTTTGTGAAAAAAGGATGAGAAAATAGCTAGCATTTCTTGCAGCATCAAAAACAAAGAAGCAAGAAATGAATGTTTACTAATGTCACAAATAGTAAACAATCAGAAAACAAAAAGATAACTACTAAATAGCAAGCAGTTGATCAGTGCAGCAACATGCAACCATACATAGAGACCGTGAGATAAGCCAACAGTGCCACAATGTGACAGCATCAAAGAAACACTTATCAGTTCTGCTTGTCTTAGAGTTCGACAGAAGTAATCCACGATTACTGTAAGATTAACATGCTATCTAGAAAATGCTTACAACTGCCTACTTGTTGGAGAAGACATTTTAAAAAATAAAAAAAAGTAAAGATCCTGTCATGCCGTGCGACGCATAGGGAAAATGGTGTTAGGCCCTTATTATTTTGTTACCAACGGCACATAGTGGATGATGTGGTCAGCATCACGCCGGCTGCCTTTACTTCCAAGATTTTTCTGGTGTCCAATTTCTGTGGCTGGGTCGACCATAGGGGTCGAATTGTGATCAGAAAAAAAATCCTGCATCAACTGGGAAGCCAGTGCACTAACCACTACACTCGGAGAAGACATTTATGTTTGTATATTTCTTATAAAGTGACAGATCATTTGGCACGGACTTCAAGATAATGTAAAGGCAGATTTATTTTAAGATGTTACAACTAGAAATTAAATGAGAAAGCACGTTTGAGCTGGAACAATAATATTAAATCAGACAGGTCAGTACCTGATGCCAGGTAGCCAAAAGCTAGACTGTGGTTCAGTAAATCCATCTGGTTGGCCCGTGCCATCCCATGGTTTGTCTTGTGGGTTTTAATTTGGTTATAAGGAGTAAGTTTTTGAGTGGTTTCCATCCTGTGTCTCACTAGGCCTGGGGAAGGTATGACTCTGGGGTTGCCAGGCTTTTCCCCTTGATATTTAGCCTACCCAGCAGAATAGGGTATGCACTCTGCCTTTGGTTTAGTCTACCCATCATTATAGGGTATGCACTCTGCCTTTGGTTTAGTCTACCCATCATTATAGGGTATGCACTCTGCCTTTGGCGGTACTGGTAGCTGATAAGCTGTCACTGTGTGAGGTATAATTTCTGAGCGTTTCCCACCAGCATTTAGTAATAAAGAGGCATATGTTTCCAAAGAATGTATGAGCTTAACCTTTTCCAGGCCATAGGGGCATTCGTGGACCGCAAAACGTAAATTTTGGCCTGCTAAGCTCGTGGCAGATTTTCAACACACGCTGTTAGGTTTTGTTATTTAGTTTGTGTAATTTCACATTTGGACATGACTACAAGATGGTAGCCCTTCGTGCATGCACAGCTGATGTCTAATTGTAGTTGTTTTCAATAGCTAGACATTTGAGAAAGTTGTTGTTGGGTGCCCGCAATGAGTAGGTTTACTCTTTAGGGCCCCCTGAAAAGGACGTTAAGTGGTGGGTTGTAGTAGCTTTCCTCACATCCCGAGCATGCTGATGAAGGTGGACCTCGGTCCTCCAGGCGGTTGTGCTATGTTTGTCTTCATCTGTGTGGCGCTCATTACTACGGGGATCACATCAATCCACATCTCATCAGCCAGGCTGCATTGAAAACAGCCTGTTTCCAGGTAACTCTACGTGGAAGAGAGATTGTGGTCTTGGTCAGTGTATTGACCTCCTGGTCAGTATTTTGTGCCTGACTGGACCGTCTCAGTTCCCAGAGAATGTTGTTTAGTTTCAAGCACATTTAGCATTAGAAAAGTTTGGATTTAAGACCATAGAAATGATTTATTATTTGATCAGACATGTGATCATGCACCTGGATTACTTGTGGATATTCAATATATACTTAACTCATTCTCTGTCTAGGACACATAACCAAAAAAAGTAAGTGTACATAATGAAATTTAGAAATATATCAGAGAAACTTGTGGTGAAAGCACAATTTTTTAAATTCTCCAATTTGTATTAATGCAATTGAATGTTTCATGCTTGTAAATGATCTTTATTATGAATCTTCATGTCATAGATTATTTAATTATGTTTTTTTAACGATGTTTAGATCATAACTGGTTGTATACAGACTCCGCAGGGTCTTCTAAACCAGTATAAAGACGTTAAGTTAAGTTATAATTTTAGCTCTATTTATTCAATAACAATGAACTTTATTGTGAATAACATTGTGATGCAAAGAATTTTCACATTTTGACCCAGACTGATAAAGGTTAAGTTCCCCGGGCTGCGTTACGATGCAGGTTGATGGAACAATGTGTCATGCATTTAAGTAATTTCAGCCCCTTACGGAGAACGTTACTCCAGTGCTCAAGACAAGTAAGTCCACACAATTATAAGCAGCTTCAAACAAACACGATAACCTGGTGAGAGAACAAATAATAAGTGATTGGAGCAACAAAAGATTGGAGCAACAAAAGATTGGAGCAACAAAAGATTGGAGCAACAAAAGATTGGAGCAACAAAAGATTGGAGCAACAAAAGATTGGAGCAACAAAAGATTGGAGCAACAAAAGATTGGAGCAACAAAAGATTGGAGCAACAAAAAAACAACAAAGGCAACTCTGGCATGTGAGAGGGCTGAAAGTGGAGCCAACATAAAACAAGCACGGCAGGGTTAGCAAATGAAATCAAAAGTTGTAGTAGCAGCTGCTGTGTCTACTCACTTCTTGTACCACGATCTGCTGAAAGATTGGGATTAACGGGTTCATGCGGAGAATATCAATGTGAATCTGAAACAGTCAATAGATGGCATGGTTAAACGGAGATGGATGTTTCTAGAAGTTTCTGTCAAGGCAACAGGTGGCATGGTTAAATAGAGATGGAAGTTTCTAGAAGTTTAACAGTCAAGATAACAGACGGCATGGTTAAACAGAGATGGATGTTTCTAGAAGTTTAACTGTCAAGATAACAGATGGCATGGTTAAACGGAGATGGATGTTTCTAGAAGTTTAACTGTCAAGGCAACAGGTGACATGGTTAAACAGAGATGGAAGTTTCTAGAAGTTTAACAGTCAAGATAACAGATGGCATGGTTAAACGGAGATGGATGTTTCTAGAAGTTTAACAGTCAAGATAATAGATGGCATGGTTAAACAGAGATGGAAGTTTCTAGAAGTTTAACAGTCAAGATAATAGATGGCATGGTTAAACGGAGATGGATGTTTCTAGAAGTTTAACAGTCAAGATAATAGATGGCATGGTTAAACAGAGATGGAAGTTTCTAGAAGTTTAACAATCAAGATAATAGATGGCATGGTTAAACAGAGATGGAAGTTTCTAGAAGTTTAACAGTCAAGATAATAGATGGCATGGTTAAACGGAGATGGATGTTTCTAGAAGTTTAACAGTCAAGATAATAGATGGCATGGTTAAACAGAGATGGAAGTTTCTAGAAGTTTAACTGTCAAGGCAACAGGTGGCATGGTTAAATAGAGATGGAAGTTTCTAGAAGTTTAACAGTCAAGATAACAGATGGCATGGTTAAACGGAGATGGATGTTTCTAGAAGTTTAACAGTCAAGATAATAGATGGCATGGTTAAACAGAGATGGAAGTTTCTAGAAGTTTAACAGTCAAGATAATAGATGGCATGGTTAAACGGAGATGGATGTTTCTAGAAGTTTAACAGTCAAGATAATAGATGGCATGGTTAAACAGAGATGGAAGTTTCTAGAAGTTTAACTGTCAAGGCAACAGGTGGCATGGTTAAATAGAGATGGAAGTTTCTAGAAGTTTAACAGTCAAGATAATAGATGGCATGGTTAACCTTTACCACTCTACACACAAAATTCACGCAATTTTCACTGCCTCTGCATTATTTTTCTTGACGTCATGTCAGTTAACTATTGTTCCTATTTTAAGATTGTGTAACTTTTTTTTTTTTTTTTTGCATTCACCTTATTTATCTATTCCACAAGGCGTGTGTGCGTTACACTGTGGTTTTTATTTTGCGCCTGTCGGCCCAGTGCATCCGACTTCAGCATGCATTTTATGCAAGGGTCTGCTTCCTCCTGCATTTTCTAAGGGTTTGCTTCCCCGGGGTAACGGCCGGTGCTGTGATGGGGATCGAACCCAGCACCTTCTGGTTGTGAGCCGTGCCACTTAACCACGCCGTCCCCACTGTAACATTTTTATTTGATAGTATATTTATATGATTTGTTTGCTAGTAGAGAAATAAATGAATTAAGAACTTGTTGGTGTTATTGTTTTGTGTGCGTTAGTTTCTGAGATGAAAAACATGCAGGTGACAGTGTTGAAAAAACAACACATTTAGACTCTCCCGCTTCCAGCATACGTTGGTTGAAAAAACAACACATTTAGACTCTCCCGCTTCCAGCATTTGTTGGTTGAAAAAAAATCAAAAATTTATAAAAATCGCAGACAACGGATTACCGATGTTTGCCGTAATGTCTATGTCTGTCACTTCGACTATCAACGTAATTATTGTATCTAAATAAACAATCCAAATAGATCTACCTCAGAAAAATCTGTTGCAGGAACTTCACTCCCCCATTCTCAAAAATTGGTTAATCTTCAAATCCCAAGAAATCATTTTCAAATGCCTAAAACTAATTCCACGATTATCATTGCTGGTATTTAACCGTACATTACGAAAGAAGGAACTCTCTACAATTAAAGAACAGTATTGTTCAGACTATTATTATGTAGCCGTTCGTTTTTAAAATTGATTAGAACGGCCGATCGAAATGGAACGGCAACGTAAGTTGTCCAGACTCATGAGCTGATCGATTTACATGACGTCAGTCGGCCAGACTTGTGTGCGTGGTAAAGGTTAAAAAGAGATGGAAGTTTCTAGAAGTTTAACAGTCAAAACAACAGGTCACATGTTTAAATAGATATGGAAGTTTCTAGAAGTTTAACAGTCAAGACAACAGGACGCATGTTTAAATAGAGATGGAAGTTTCTAGAAGTTTAACAGTTAAGACAACAGGTGGCATGTTAAACAGAGATGGAAATTTCTAGAAGTTTAACACTAACAGAACTGTACATCAGTTAAAATAATCATATAACTCTCCAACAGTTAAACAAAATACTTTCATTCAGATAAAATAAGGCTAAATATATATATATTTTTAAAAGCCCTAGAAAGAATACCCTAGATATAAAAACTGAATATGCGAGTGAAAAACTTGTTTTTATTGGCGGGTCTGAAGAATAATTATGATATTGATAAATGAGGAGTGAAAAACTTGTGTTTAAAGAATAAGAAGACACATGATGATGACAATGTATCCAAACCATAGAATGATCAAAGCAATGATGAAGGACTGTTGTGTACCCTCATACCTGTCTAAACGTCTCCTCGTGTAGATCTTGGTACCGAGTCTCATAATATTGTTCAATGTAGCCAAAGTACTCCTTACGTTTGCGTTCCAACGTCTCCTGCCGTCTGTCAGCTGCCGTAGGAAGGTAACCCTGCAGGTATTACAAACTCATGATCAAATAATTCTGTGACATCTGATTGATATGTGGGGAAAGGGAGCAAGAGAGATGGTCATGGGATGGACAGATTCCGGAGGGGTGGGGATCATGTGGACAGGCAGGTTTAGTGTGCTTAGACATGGGTTCTGCTGACGATGGATGTGTCAGACAGAAAGGTGCAAATATAGCAGTCAAGCTGTAAACTAGCGACACAACGCATTCCGTTTTCTGGATTACATCCTAATACTTGTAAGCCCTGTTCAGGTCTTGGTAGCGGGCGATTGAAAACAAACGAAGAAGAAAACATGGGTTGCGTGTGTGTACGGGAGATGGGGGAGGGGGGGAGAGGAGAAATAAGTGGGTTGGGATGAGGGGACAGGAGATGTGAGGGGGGCAGGATGAAGAGATGAGTAGGATAGAAGACGAGAAGGGTAGTAAAATGAGAATCGGAGTGGGGGATGGGTACGGGAGGCTGTTGTTACATTTGTTATTAAACACCATGAGAGTGTTATCAGTATCTTCATGTGAACTTACAAAAACAAAACAATAACTGGAAAACAGAAGAGCAACTCAGGAAACATACAGGTATTGATGACAACCTACTGATAAAATCTTCCAAGCGGTGGGTCGGACAGCTTTAGGTATTCCTGACCAACAGTGTTTGCGGAGTTCAGCTGAAAATAAGATGATAATCTATCAGGAAACAAAGAACAACAACTGACAACACATTAAAATCACTACCAGACCAGTTCTTGTGATCTGGTTGTGTAGTCACCCAAAAAAATCACCAAATATATCCTCTGACATTTGGTGAAAGAGATGAGCTGCTGCTGGTCCCCTGAGGAGCACAGTGGCATCAGCTCATTCTACTATTTCAGACTGTGGACAGTGTTGAGGCGCACTCTCTATACACTGTAGGTACCTCAGCTTCATCTTACAAATTTCTTAATCCTTTACAGATTGTAAGGCTTTAAATTGGCCCCCGAAATCCTAAAAATGGCTGACAGTCTTGACCAAAATGAACCACTAAAAAGTGTGTATGTGTTTCGTGATTTAGTTTGCTGAATTAAACATCTCCCTCCCCCCTCCCCATGGTGGTTGCGTCCGTGCATGAGCAATTGACGTTAATCTGTACAATTTTTTCTGGCAGTTTGACTTAAGCGAATGTCCTTGAAAGTCTAGCCAACTTTTTGCAACAAAAGTTAGGCTTCATCAAGACCAAAGAAATGATTTATTAATTGATCAGTCCAATGACCATGTATCTGGATTACTTGTGGATATTCAACACAAGCCAGATTCAGACATTGACTGGGGCACATAATACAAAAGGCATGTGTTTGACAAATTGACAGATATATCTGTGAAACACATGACGCGATAAGTATGAACAAAAAATGTTCTCTCCATTTGCACCTGCACATTTATGTCATGTAATGCTTCATACTAATATATAATCTCTATACTGAACACCTCATACTAATGTATAATCTTTATAATGAACACTTCCTGTCACAGATCATTTAATTATGTGTCTTACCATGTTTAGATCACCATTTTAGCTCAGTTCTATCAATCATAAATAATGTTATATTTCATTAAACTTTGACATACAAGATTCTGGAACGGATATGTATTTAACATACTGTGAGCATTTGAATCGACCTGATATGTATCAACCTGCCGTACTGCTAACATCTGAACCGCCCTGAAAAATTAACGATGAACGAAATGGAAGAGGCCATGAGAACATTAAAGAAAAGGAAATCTCCCGGAAAAGATGGGATAACAAACGAAATGCTGATGGAGCTGGGCCAAACAGCAAAGAGGAAACTACTATCAGTCCTGAACCAAAGCTGGAAAAGGGGTATTGTACCCCAGGCATGGAAAGACACAATACTTGTACCAGTACCAAAGAAAGGAAAAGACAAAACAGATCCAAATGGATACAGGTCTATCAGCCTACTGAGCTGTGTTGGCAAACTGATGGAACGTATGATAAACACCAGACTGATGTGGCATCTGGAAGAAAAACACATACTAATTGCACAGCAAGCAGGCTTTAGACAGCACAGATCCACTGAGGACCAGGTCATCTTCACAGCTCAGGAAATAGAAGATGCCTACCAGGAACAGAAACACACAGTAGCGGTTTGGGTGGACCTGGAAAAGGCATTTGACAAAGTCTGGAAGGATGGACTTAGAGTCAAGCTAAGAAGAAGTGAAGTTTGTGGGAAAATGTACAAGTGGATCAACCACTACCTCAAAAACAGAATGGCCAGAGTCAAAGTACAAGGGCAGATGAGCAAAAAAGGTGACACTTGAGCAGGGAGTACCGCAAGGGGGAGAACTGTCACCCGCACTCTTCCTGGTGTATATAAATGACATTACAGAGAATATACCAAGAAGAGTTCATAGCTCAATGTTTGCAGACGATCTGGCTATGTGGACCTCTGAAAAGAATCTCACCATAGCAAGAAATCGGATGCAGCAGGCCCTAAGATCGCTGGAGGAGTGGGCGAACTCATGGCTGGTCAAAATAAACGAAGAAAAAACCACATGTACAATATTCTCGCTATCAATCAAACCCCAAAACACCAAATTAAGTCTAAACGGCAAATACCTGCAGGCAAACGACAACCCAAACTACCTGGGAGTCACATTTGATTGGCAAATGACATGGAAATGTCAGATTGAGGGAAACCGAATGAGAGCCAGAGAAAGAATGGCAATCATGAGGAAACTTGCTGGCACAAGCTGGGGAGCAGACGAAAGCATACTAAAGAAACTGTACACTGGAAGAGTGAGACCAGTTCTCGAGTATAGCATTGCGGCATGGACAACAGCAGCAAAGGCGAACTTCAATAAAGTTAGCAAACTCCAAAACCAAGCCATGAGAGTTATAACAGGAGGCATGAAGTCAACGCCAATTGTAGAACTTGAAAAGATTTCAAAACTGCAATCCATGACCGATAGAAGAGACTGCAGAGCCCAGCTGCAATCAGAGAAACTCAGAAGACTGACTGACCATCCAATGCACCAGAGACTAAACAATTTGGGAAATGGGAAACTAAAGCGAAGAAACTTTGCAGAAATAGCCAAAGCAAAGATGCACGAAGACCCCATGAACGTACTAACAACACCAAAGCCCATCCCTACTGTACGAAAACCTACCCGGAGGCAGCATATATTTCCAGAGGTGGTAGAAAATATACCAGGTATTAGAAACAAAAACTGCCAGTCTGAAAAAGAAAGAAGAGATACTACCCTGAGTCACATAACGGAAAACTACCCAAGCATGGACTGGACCCATGCATACACCGACGGTTCCGTAACAAATACAACACAGTGCGGAGGGGCAGGAGCATTCCTGAGCCTACCAAATGGCAGAAAAATAACACTTTCATTCGCTACTGGAAAATACACAAGCAATTTCAGAGCGGAGACAGAGGCACTGAGGGCGGCAGTGGAAGAAATGGTGACAGGTAAAAGGAATGAAAGCCACATAGTCCTGCTTACAGATGCTCTGGACGTAGTCACAGCACTAAAAAGCCAGAAAAATGCTGAACTTAATGATTTAAGAGCAGTACTCTGTCAACTATGCCAGCAGGCCGCACCAAAAAGGGTAGTGGTGCAGTGGGTTCCATCTCACTGCAACATCCAAGGCAACAAGGAGGCAGACAGACTGGCAAAAGAAGGTGTAAAACTACCACAACAAGATACTAGTATGACATACGAAGAGTCAAAACGGCTTATTCGAGCTAGATACATGACCAAATGGGAAACTGAACATACTGGCTACTCCAAAAACGATGCCTATTACCAGTTGAACAGAATAGAGCAGGTCGTGGTCTTCAGACGTCGCACTGGCCACAATAGACTAAGGTACCACCTATTTAACAAATCAAAGATAGGTGGCACAGACGAATGCCCGTGTGGTACCGGGAAAATGACCGCTAAGCATTTGCTGCAAAACTGCCCGACATACGAGGACCAGATGTGGCCATCACCAGTGGCAACACTAGACAAGCTCTATGGCAGTGTCGACAGCCTCAGGATGACCGCTGCTTTTTTAGAAAAAATTAATGTTACTGTCTGACTGCGTACGATGAAGAAGAAGAAGAAGAACCGCCCTGACACATACACCATACTGCTAACATTTAGACCTATATGCTAACATCTGAACTGACACATATACCATACTGCAAACATTTAGACCTAGGTGTCATATAGTCATAACATGTTCCAACCACAGCATTCACATGACTCACTTCGAAAACACTAATACTAACATGGGTATGTTGCCCAGACATAAATGGGTACCTAGCTCTGTTAGCAAGGGAACTGGTCACCCTACCACACAAAATCCGAGTCAGAGTGTATTGAGCCTTATATCCTCGATGGCTAAAGCTGTTATGGGACTTTCTTCTTCTTCTTCGTACGCAGTCAGACAGTAACCATTATTTTTTCGAAAAAAGCGGCGGTCATCCTGAGGCTGTCGACACTGCCATAGAGCTTGTCTTGCAGTTCCACTGGTGATGGCTACATCTGCTCTCTCTGATCCTCGTATGTCGGGCAGTTCTGCAGCAGATGTTCAGCGGTCATTTTACCGGTACCGCGCGGGCATTCGTCGGTACCACCTATCTTCAATTTGTTGAATAGGTGGTACCTAAGTCTATTGTGGCCAGTGCGAAGTGTGAAGACAACGACCTGCTCTCTTCTGTTCAACTGGTAATAGGCATCGTTTTTCGTGTAACCAGTATGTTCGGTTTCCCATTTGGTCATGTATCTGGCTTTGATAAGCCGTTTTGACTCTTCGTACGTCATACTAGTATCTGTTTGTGGTAGTCTTGCACCTTCTTTTGCCAGTCTGTCTGCCTCCTCGTTGCCTTGGATGTTGCAGTGTGATGGGACCCACTGTACCACTACCCTTTTTGGTGCGGACTGCTGGCACAGTTTGCAGAGTGCTGCTCTTAAGTCATTAAGCTCAGTGTTTTTCTGGCTTTTTAGCGCTGTGACTACGGCAAGAGCATCTGTCAGCAGGACTATATGGCTTTCATTTTCTTTATGTGTCACCATTTCTTCCACTGCCGCCCTCAGTACCTCTGCCTCCGCTCTGAAATTGCTTGTGTACTTACCAGAAGCGAGTGACAGTGTTATTTTTCTGCCATTTGGTAGGTTCAGGAATGCTCCTGCCCCTCCGTTCTGTGTAGTGTTTGTTACAGAACCGTCGGTGTATGCATGGGTCCAGTCCATGCTTGGGTAGTTTTTCGATATAAAGCTTAGGGTAGTATCTCTCCTTTCTTTTTCAGTCTGGCAGTTTTTGTTTCCAATTGCCTGGTATATTTTCTACCACCTCTGGAAATATATCCTGCCTCCAGGTAGGTTTTCGTACAGTAGTGATGGGTTTTGGTGTTGTTAGTGCGTTTATGTGATCTTCGTGCATCTTTGCTTTGGCTGTTTCTGCAAAGTTTCTCCGCTTTAGTTTCCCATTTCCCAAATTGTTTAGTCTCTGGTGCATTGGATGGTCAGTCAGTCTCTTCTATCGGTCATGGATTGCAGTTTTGTAATCTTTTCAAGTTCTACAATTGGCGTTGACTTCATGCCTCCTGTTATAACTCTCATGGCTTGGTTTTGAAGTTTGCTAACTTTATCGAAGTTCGCCTTTGCTGCTGTTGTCCATGCCGCAATGCCATACTCGAGAACTGGTCTCACTCTTCCAGTGTACAGTTTCTTTAGTATGCTTTCGTCTGCTCCCCAGCTTGTGCCAGCAAGTTTCCTCATGATTGCCATTCTTTCTCTGGCTCTCATTCGGTTTCTCTCGATCTGACTTTTCCATGCCATGCGCCGATCAAATGTGACTTCCAGATAGTTTGGGTTGTCGTTTGGCTGCAGGAATTTGCCATTTTAACTTAATTTGGTATTTTGGGGTTTGATTGAAAGCGAGAATATTGTACATGTGGTTTTCTCCTCGTTTGTTTTGACCAGCCATGAGTTCGCCCACTCTTCCAGCGATGTTAGGGCCTGCTGCATCCGATTTCTTGCTATGGTGAGATTCTTTTCAGAGGTTCACATAGCCAGATCGTCTGCAAACATTGAGCTATGGACTCTTCTTGGTATAGTCTCTGTAATGTCGTTTATATACACCAGGAAGAGTGTGGGTGACAGTACTCCCTCTTGGGGTACTCCCTGCTCGAGTGTCACCTTTTTGCTCATCTGCCCTTGTACTTGGACTCTGGCCGTTCTGTTTTTGAGGTAGTGGTTGATCCACTTGTACATTTTCCCACAAACTTCACTAGTATTCGTTTTTCTTTCAGATGCCACATCAGTCTGGTGTTTATCATACGTTCCATCAGTTTGCCGACACAGCTCAGTAGGCTGATAGGCCTGTATCCATTTGGATCTGTTTTGTCCTTTCCTTTTTTTGGTACTGGTACAAGTACTGCGTCTTTCAATGCCTGGGGTACAATTCCCCTTTTCCAGCTTTGGTTCAGGACCGATAGCAGTTTCCTCTCCGCTGTTTGGCCCAGCCCCATCAGCATTTCGTTTGTTATCCCATTTTTTCCGGGAGATTTCCTTTTCTTTAATGTTCTCATGGCCTTTTCCATTTCGCTCATTGTTAATTTGGCCATCATATGCTCTTCAGGTGCCGTATTGATGTTGTCGTGCCCCTTTTGCTCTTCACTAATGTCTGTATGCCTATCTGCAGGGACCTCGATGTGGTTTGCTCTGGCATAGTGATCGACAAAAGCGTTTGCAGCTTTTTTACCAGTGAGCAAGTTTTCGCCCTGCTTGATGGTAATTTGTTTGTTTGAAGGGGTTTCGTCATTCATGGCTCTGACTAACTTCCATAGCTTGTTCCCTTCTTTGTCCAGGTTTAGGCTTTCCGTTTTGTTTTTCCAGCTATCTCTTGCTGTTTGCTTGAGAGTGTATTTGTATTTCGCCGTGGCGGCTTTGAGGGCGATGTTTGCCTCCATAGATTGTTCTCGCTCTGCCATGTTCCTAGCATTTGTTACTGCATCTTCCGCTTTCTGCAACTCATCATTCTAATAGGGATTATAGTTTTTCCTAGCTCCTCTTGGGATGGTTTCAGTGGCGGCTTGCATTATTGCCTTGCTTAGGCTTTCCACCATGGGCTTCATTTAGTTGTTTCGTGTGTTGATGGTTTCACACAGCCCATCTGTCAGGATTGCAAATCTGTCCCAGTCGGCTCGTTTGTAATTCCAACGTGGGAGCGGTTTTGTTTCCTGTGGGCCTACTTCCATATCAATGTCTAGCCTGATCGGCCTGTGGTCGCTATCTGCCAGTTGGTTTAGCACCTGGCGGTCTATTTTATGGTGTATGTCCTGTGTGGAGAAGGCCAAATCTGGAGTCGAGGTGGTACGCCATGTTCTAGAATAGAAACTAGGGCTATCCTCCAGCCCATTGATTAGGGAGAGATTTGTATCTATCTCCCAATCTTCCACTTCGTCACCTCTGCTGTCTGTGTCAGAGTATGTTATGGGACCAACTTCACCCTTTTTTAAAACTGCAAACGTACGGACAAACATACCCTAAATAATGATACACATAACATTCAGATCTAAGGACGGATAAACATACCCCAAATAATGATACACATAACATTCAGATCTAAGGACGGATAAACATACCCCAAATAATGATACACAAAACATTCACATCTAAGGACGGATAAACATACCCCAAATAATGACATATATAACAATATAACATACTCAAATCTAAGGACGGCTCAGCAAATAAAGTTTTGAACTTCTCTATCCTAGCAGCCTCCGCATCTGATGGAGCCATTGAGACATAGCGTATTGAGGTCAGCTTGGGCGTCTGATGTCCCCCGCTACTGAGCCTGACCGCAACAGGATGGTGAGAGGGGTGGGGTAGGCACGGCGGACCTTCACAAGACACAAAAGACATTAGATTAGTGTATTAAACGTACGGCATCAAAAGAATCAGAGAATTAAATGTTTGTGTGTCAAAGAATCAACGTCACTGCACTCCGAGCATACCTATAGGTGCTCAGTTTCTCTCAACATATGGTACATGGTATGGATGCTATTGGTCCTTAAATGTAAGGCATTGAAAGAATAATTGAATTTTAGAAATAAAAGCAAGGCATTAAAAGTATCATGGAATTTCCATATTTAAAGTTCTGTTATGTTACTAAGAATCGAAGTTACTGCACTCCGAGGATACATATAGGTGCTTAGTCTATCCCTCTGTAAATGGCAAAGGGTGTTGACACTGATGGTTCATGCAGCTCGCTGGATGTACACACTATTGTTAAGTCCTCTTTTGTGCCCCAGCCTGTTCGTACCTCCTTCAATATCAAAGATCTGCAGTCTGCATTGCTGATTCATCTAGGTGTCATCACCCAACAGATGCGGCCAGTGATAGACTTTAAAATGTCACTCCTATTCATCTCTACTGTCTTTTAATTCTTAAACAAGTTCCGAAGCAATTTTCTACTAAACTACATGTCAGATCCAAATGATTTTTGGCATGTAACCTTAGAATATCCATGACCAGTTAATATTTTATTCTTTAAGAAATTTGATGTAATTTTTAAAATGTATTCATTAGGCTATATTAAAATGAACCTCACCGAATTGGAGATAATTTTAACATGTACTCAGCCGCGCTGTTTTAAAAATAGATGTTTTGATATTCAAATACATTTGAGTTAAAAACAAATTCCCAATTATCCTGTGCCGCAGTTAGACATTTTGTCGAATGTGGAAAACAACCAAGGTCGTTCATGTGAAACTTTGGTTCAGCTATAGTTTGTGGGGTTGCTATTGTGACATATAGTTGCTTTTTTAAAAGTGACATTGATATCAGTTTCAAAATGAGTTTGAAGTGTACATTTATAACAATGCAGAAGGTTATTGTTTTACTATAGAAGTTTTTCCCGCAGGAAATTTAAGATGGGTCATTTATTTTGCTACCCAGAAAAACGAACGCAATTGGCGTCTGATCAGGATTGATCATTCTTTAACCGTTGGATTGGACAGGGCTCAGGGTGCACTCACATCAAGCAAGGTAGGAAAAGGATATGTAACAATTTCGACAGAGATGTCATAAAACGGGAGATATTGAAACGGTTGACGAAAACTCGTTTGCTGAAACTAAAAATAACTTTGCAATCCGACTGCAGTTTTGAAGTTTCCAAAACTACTCTTTGAAAAATTGTAAGAGCCACCAGCTTTACATTCATGAAAACTTCAGGTGGCATGAATATTATATGTGAAAAGCCACATCTAACTGTTGCCCGAATCAAATACCTGAGACAGATACGTGAACGGTGTAGGCAAGGCTATGATATTGTATACTTGGATGAATCCTGGGTCAATGCTCACCACACATATGGTAAAGAAAGGCAATCAGTTGACAGTGAACAGAAAAGACACATTCCAAGCAGCAAAGGGCAGCGCATTATACTAACGTATGTCGGAGGGAATGAAAACAAACTTGTCCATGACGCTGAACTTATTTTCCAAACAGAAAGCAATAAAGGTAGAGACTAACTGCCTATGAAGCCTGGATGTGAGCTCTTTCTTTGCCCTGAACTCCGGAACGACCAGTGCAGTAGATTCACACCAGCCCTTGCAGGTTTAATGTCTCTACAGTGGTCATCCACTTCTGCCTCAGCCATCTGTTCTGTACCTGCTAAAGTAAGGAGTTTGATATGACTACCCCTGTTAAAGAGGTATCAGATAGCAGTTACTGCGACCATGTTCTTTCTCGTACCAAAGATTGTTGTTCTGTATGAACATCTCTGATCAGTGACAGCCAGCCCTCTTAATCTAGCCGAGACGCCACAACAAGATATCTCGTAGCAACGATTCCATCGGTATATATGATGGCATCACTATACTGTGTGTTATTATTTATCAGTTTGCTAACCGCAAGCACCGAGCTCTCGTTACATCCTCCTCTGAGTTTCCTGCCTAGGGTTATGATGCCCCCCGTGGTAATCTGACATTCTATCGCCAGTGTGAAACCATACTTCTCCCTTGATTATCCATGTTGTGTGGGAGCAGTACTCATAGTGGAATCTTGACTACTGCAACATTTTGTGTGGGAGCAGTACTCATAGTGGAATCTTGACTACTGCAACCTTTTGTGTGGGAGCAGTACTCATAGTGGAATCTTGACTACTGCAACATTTTGTGTGGGAGCAGTACTCATAGTGGAATCTTGACTACTGCAACCTTTTGTGTGGGAGCAGTACTCATAGTGGAATCTTGACTACTGCAACATTTTGTGTGGGAGCAGTACTCATAGTGGAATCTTGACTACTGCAACATTTTGTGTGGGAGCAGTACTCATAGTGGAATCTTGACTACTGCAACATTTTGTGTGGGAGCAGTACTCATAGTGGAATCTTGACTACTGCAACATTTTGTGTGGGAGCAGTACTCATAGTGGAATCTTGACTACTGCAACATTTTGTGTGGGAGCAGTACTCATAGTGGAATCTTGACTACTGCAACATTTTGTGTGGGAGCAGTACTCATAGTGGAATCTTGACTACTGCAACCTTTTGTGTGGGAGCAGTACTCATAGTGGAATCTTGACTACTGCAACATTTTGTGTGGGAGCAGTACTCATAGTGGAATCTTGACTACTGCAACATTTTGTGTGGGAGCAGTACTCATAGTGGAATCTTGACTACTGCAACATTTTGTGTGGGAGCAGTACTCATAGTGGAATCTTGACTACTGCAACATTTTGTGTGGGAGCAGTACTCATAGTGGAATCTTGACTACTGCAACATTTTGTGTGGGAGCAGTACTCATAGTGGAATCTTGACTACTGCAACATTTTGTGTGGGAGCAGTACTCATAGTGGAATCTTGACTACTGCAACATTTTGTGTGGGAGCAGTACTCATAGTGGAATCTTGACTACTGCAACATTTTGTGTGGGAGCAGTACTCATAGTGGAATCTTGACTACTGCAACCTTTTGTGTGGGAGCAGTACTCATAGTGGAATCTTGACTACTGCAACATTTTGTGTGGGAGCAGTACTCATAGTGGAATCTTGACTACTGCAACCTTTTGTGTGGGAGCAGTACTCATAGTGGAATCTTGACTACTGCAACATTTTGTGTGGGAGCAGTACTCATAGTGGAATCTTGACTACTGCAACATTTTGTGTGGGAGCAGTACTCATAGTGGAATCTTGACTACTGCAACCTTTTGTGTGGGAGCAGTACTCATAGTGGAATCTTGACTACTGCAACCTTTTGTGTGGGAGCAGTACTCATAGTGGAATCTTGACTACTGCAACATTTTGTGTGGGAGCAGTACTCATAGTGGAATCTTGACTACTGCAACATTTTGTGTGGGAGCAGTACTCATAGTGGAATCTTGACTACTGCAACCTTTTGTGTGGGAGCAGTACTCATAGTGGAATCTTGACTACTGCAACATTTTGTGTGGGAGCAGTACTCATAGTGGAATCTTGACTACTGCAACCTTTTGTGTGGGAGCAGTACTCATAGTGGAATCTTGACTACTGCAACATTTTGTGTGGGAGCAGTACTCATAGTGGAATCTTGACTACTGCAACATTTTGTGTGGGAGCAGTACTCATAGTGGAATCTTGACTACTGCAACCTTTTGTGTGGGAGCAGTACTCATAGTGGAATCTTGACTACTGCAACATTTTGTGTGGGAGCAGTACTCATAGTGGAATCTTGACTACTGCAACATTTTGTGTGGGAGCAGTACTCATAGTGGAATCTTGACTACTGCAACCTTTTGTGTGGGAGCAGTACTCATAGTGGAATCTTGACTACTGCAACCTTTTGTGTGGGAGCAGTACTCATAGTGGAATCTTGACTACTGCAACCTTTTGTGTGGGAGCAGTACTCATAGTGGAATCTTGACTACTGCAACATTTTGTGTGGGAGCAGTACTCATAGTGGAATCTTGACTACTGCAACATTTTGTGTGGGAGCAGTACTCATAGTGGAATCTTGACTACTGCAACATTTTGTGTGGGAGCAGTACTCATAGTGGAATCTTGACTACTGCAACATTTTGTGTGGGAGCAGTACTCATAGTGGAATCTTGACTACTGCAACCTTTTGTGTGGGAGCAGTACTCATAGTGGAATCTTGACTACTGCAACCTTTTGTGTGGGAGCAGTACTCATAGTGGAATCTTGACTACTGCAACATTTTGTGTGGGAGCAGTACTCATAGTGGAATCTTGACTACTGCAACATTTTGTGTGGGAGCAGTACTCATAGTGGAATCTTGACTACTGCAACATTTTGTGTGGGAGCAGTACTCATAGTGGAATCTTGACTACTGCAACCTTTTGTGTGGGAGCAGTACTCATAGTGGAATCTTGACTACTGCAACCTTTTTGTGTGGGAGCAGTACTCATAGTGGAATCTTGACTACTGCAACCTTTTTGTGTGGGAGCAGTACTCATAGTGGAATCTTGACTACTGCAACCTTTTGTGTGGGAGCAGTACTCATAGTGGAATCTTGACTACTGCAACATTTTGTGTGGGAGCAGTACTCATAGTGGAATCTTGACTACTGCAACCTTTTGTGTGGGAGCAGTACTCATAGTGGAATCTTGACTACTGCAACATTTTGTGTGGGAGCAGTACTCATAGTGGAATCTTGACTACTGCAACATTTTGTGTGGGAGCAGTACTCATAGTGGAATCTTGACTACTGCAACATTTTGTGTGGGAGCAGTACTCATAGTGGAATCTTGACTACTGCAACATTTTGTGTGGGAGCAGTACTCATAGTGGAATCTTGACTACTGCAACCTTTTAAAAGTACTGTAAAAGATGACTTTAAAGGATTGTCCATATAACTAGCAGCGACATGGTACAGATCAAGCTACCAGTAACTATTTAATGAAGTAATTAACCTCAATATCATCATCAGTCTCGTAACCTGAAAGGTCATTGGGGTACCAATACTGCAGATTGTTGGACCAGTTCCTGCCACTCAACTTGGTTTTGGACCTTCCCGTCCACTCTCTGATGTTGTCTTCCCATCTCTTTTTCCGTATCCCCCTCTTACGCTTCCCAGGCACAGTACCTTGCATGACAGTCTTGGTCAACTCAGATGATCTTGAAACATGCCTATATCTTGTGAGCTTGGGTGTGTTTACCATACTCAATAGGTCCTTATATCAGCTGATCTCTCTCTTAATGGTGTCCCAAACTACCTTATTCGTGACGTGGTCTAGATACAAAACGCAGAGGATTTGACCCAGACATCTCATATCTATTTAACAAATTCTAAGCTCTAGAACTGCTGTCAGAGTCCAAGTTTTGCACGCATAACGGCACACGGAAGTGACAAGTGCATACACTAAACCCAATTGGATTCCAGGTTGATGCCAAGTAAATCAAGAATTCTGTGGTTAAAATTAATAAATATATAATTAAATATTTTTTCAAAGAAACAAATCAATTTTAACAATATTTATTTAAAAACGGCCACACCCGACTTTTGCAAGCAGCACACACAAATGTGGCCATATACACGACGTGCATTACTTTTGTTTGATGAGGAGTTCAACTCAGGATGTTGCTTCCGCTGCTCCCTCTTTTTGCTGTGACTATCCAATACAGCTTTAGCAGAAGACTGCACATCATTAAGAGACAATCTCAGGTTGGCCATTTGGATGAGGTCATCATCACCATCATCCCAGGCATCTGAAGTATCATTTTCAAAGTCACGGAAAGAATCCCTTTTATTGTTCTTGCCTTTATCATCCTTGTGGGTGGGCCAGCCAGGTCTGAAGCAGATAATGAGGTAGATCTTAACAGAATGGCTGATGGACTGACAGACTCAATGAGGTGATGGACTGACAGACTCAATGAGGTGATGGGCTGACAGACTGAATGAGGTGATGGACTGACAGACTGAATGAGGTGATGGACTGACAGACTGAATGAGGTGATGGACTGACAGACTGAATGAGGTGATGGACTGACAGACTCAATGAGGTGATGGACTGACAGACTCAATGAGATGATGGGCTGACAGACTGAATGAGGTGATGGACTGACAGACTGAATGAGATGATGGACTGACAGACTGAATGAGGTGATAGACTGACAGACTGAATGAGGTGATGGACTGACAGACTGAATGAGGTGATGGACTGACAGACTCAATGAGGTGATGGACTGACAGATTCAATGAGGTGATGGACTGACAGACTCAATGAGGTAATGGACTGACAGATTCAATGAGGTGATGGACTGACAGATTCAATGAGGTGATGGACAGACAGATTCAATGAGGTGATGGACTGACAGATTCAATGAGGTGATAGACTGACAGCCCGAATGAGGTGATGGACTGACATACTGAATGAGGTGATGGACTGATAGACTGAATGAGGTAATGGGCCGACAGACTCAATGAGGTGAAGGACCGACAGATTCAATGAGGTGATGGACTGACAGATTCAATGAGGTGATGGACTGACAGATTCAATGAGGTGATGGACTGACAGATTCAATGAGGTGATGGACTGACAGATTCAACGAGGTGATGGACTGACAGCCCGAATGAGGTGATGGACTGACATACTGAATGAGGTGATGGACTGATAGACTGAATGAGGTGATGGACTGACCGACTGAATGAGGTAATGGGACAACAGACTCAATGAGGTGAAGGACCGACAGACTCAATGAGGTGATGGACAAAAATACTAGTTGAGATGATGGAACAAATTTGTTGAGATAATGGACAAATAGATTGATTTAGGTAAAAGACAAAAACAAATTAGTTGAGATAATGGACAAAAAGACCTAGCTGAGATAATGGACAAATAGATTGATTTAGGTAAAAGACAAAAACAAATTAGTTGAGATAATGGACAAAAAGACCTAGCTGAGATAATGGACAAATAGATTGATTTAGGTAAAAGACAAAAACAAATTAGTTGAGATAATGGACAAAAAGACCTAGCTGAGATAATGGACAAATAGATTGATTTAGGTAAAAGACAAAAACAAATTAGTTGAGATAATGGACAAAAAGACCTAGCTGAGATAATGGACAAATAGATTGATTTAGGTAAAAGACAAAAACAAATTAGTTGAGATAATGGACAAAAAGACCTAGCTGAGATAATGGACAAATAGATTGATTTAGGTAAAAGACAAAAACAAATTAGTTGAGATAATGGACAAAAAGACCTAGCTGAGATAATGGACAAATAGATTGATTTAGGTAAAAGACAAAAACAAATTAGTTGAGATAATAGACACGCAAATAAAAAAAAAAAGATTTTATCAGTCTAAACTGTAACAGTGCATAACTGTTTGTCCTTCATTTAGTCTACCAAACTGACTGACAGTACAAGCAGACCATTAGCACACTAACAATGGCCCTCTCCTGCATACAACCCTTTTCAAGTATAGGGGTAATAAGCATTTTAAAATACGAAGAGAAAGAAAATATGAAACAGACCAACCAACTTACGTGGTAACGTTGGTCACAGGTGGTGGATGTTGAGCTCCATAGACCGCTTTGCTGTTTTATTATGCAAATAGAAAAGAACCAATTTAAAATAAATACAGTACTAAGTCTCTCCACTCTCGCCCTCAGAAGATAAAATAAATACAGTACTAAGTCTCTCCACTCTCGCCCTCAGAAGACAACCATGGCAGTACACTCTTTGACATTTTTAGATGTTCATTAATATATGACGATGATAAAAGATGCACTGGCTTTGCATAATCAACATTTACGGATCATCATTATCAGGTGCCCTTTCGGTTGGTGCCCACGGACCTCCGTCCATTTCTATCATGTTTGTAGTTTACCAACTCTGTTGTTGATTGTTGCCCATGCCATTCTCTCAGGCCGTCCAGCATTTTCTCTCTCGTCCTTCTTCTGTCTCTCTATCCTACCTTTCCTGTTGTCACGACGTGCTCCAAGCCACCTTTTCTCACAACAGGCCCTAAAGAAGGATGACTGTCTTGTTCTGATCCTTGCAATAAGTTGTTTTTGTGTTTGTGCTTCCTCGAGTACTGTATCATTAGTCTTCTTCGTGTTTGTGCTTCCTTGAGTACTGTATCATTAGTCTTCTTCGTGTTTGTGCTTCCTTGAGTACTGTATCATTAGTCTTCTTCGTGTTTGTGCTTCCTTGAGTACTGTATCATTAGTGTTCTTTACAGTCCAAGGGATCAGTAGCATTCTTCTGTAAAACCACATCTGTGTTGCTTACAAAGATCTAATCGCTTGCTTGCTAGTTGTACATGATTCACTGCTATATGTCAGCACTGGTTCCACAAAGCATCCAGGGACTCTCTTTCTCAGTTCCAGCGACAAGGTCTGGAAGATTGATTTTTCTGCATTTTATTTTGTAATTGGATCTCCATCTAATGCTCTGTCTGTGCACATTCATGGATTTGTCCGGAAAACATCATCTAGTATTAGCTGTTTGTGCTTCAAGAACTCCATTTGTCAGGAAAACATCAGCTAATATCAGCAGTTTGCGCTTTTAGAATTTCATGTCACAGTAACAGAGAAGGAATAGAGAACTGCAGATGAGGAACAAACAAGACTGATTGCTCATGACTGGAAGGTTAAAAGAAATTTGCCAGGATGAAAACTGTGAACTCAATAGTAGATGAGAACTAAGATGGTGAAACAATTTGGTAAAAGTCTTGGACACTTGTGATGAGTGAACAGACTTTAAACATGGTTTGACCATCTTCATATGGAGAGGAAGACTATTTCAACATGATTTTACCATCTTCATATGGGGAGGAAGACTATTTCAACATGATTTGACCATCTTCATATGGGGAGGAAGACTATTTCAACATGGTTTGACCATCTTCATATGGGGAGGAAGACTATTTCAACATGATTTTACCATCTTCATATGGGGAGGAAGACTATTTCAACATGATTTGACCATCTTCATATGGGGAGGAAGACTATTTCAACATGGTTTGACCATCTTCATATGGGGAGGAAGACTATTTCAACCTGATTTGACCATCTTCATATGGGGAGGAATACTATTTCAACATGGTTTGACCATCTTCATATGGGGAGGAAGACTATTTCAACATGATTTGACCATCTTCATCTGGGGAGGAAGACTATCGCCATCTGGTCAGGCAAAATATACTGGCCAAGACCCCCACCTCGATTTTCCCATAGTTCTACCTGGAAACGGATTTAATTCCACAAATTCCGTAAAGCAATAAAAACCCCTAATCTTTTGTATCCTTAATGCGATATCTCTAGCAGTACCTCCAACCTTGTCTATAGATATATGAATGAATCTACTTCTTGTGGTACCATGTCTCTCAGTACAGCAAGAGAGTAAAATGTGTTTGTCATTAGATTAGGTGCTTCTATTCTTATATGTTGGTTTTTTTTCTTAGTGTACCATAATTTCAATGACTAAATGTTTTTAAAAAAAATTTACTCGTGAGACAGAAGAGTCAAATTATTTGCAAATAATTGTATTATATAAAAAAATAATATGCAATATGGCATTATTGTATCTTCTTCTTCTTTTGTTGTCCACTTTCTACCGGGTTGTAGCCCAGTGTCGTGGCATGTATTAGTGTTTCGCCTCTCTCATGGCTCAAGTAACATTTTACCCCAGGTCCCTTTTACCTGTTCCTCGGTCTACCTAGCCTTTCTTCCTGATGTTCTCCTGTAGAAGGATGCACGAACAATATGGTCTGGTTGCATTCTCACGATGTGGCCAAACCAATTAATTTTCTGTTGCTATATGTACTGTAGGCAGGGAATTATTCCAACCTTCTCCCAAATACTCGTATTTGTGATTCTGTCTCTTCTGGTGTTGTTAGTGACCTTTCGTGGGCATCACTTTTCGAAGATGCTAACTGTCGTTCCTGTGCCTTATTCAATGCCTATGTCTGGCACTGGTAGCACAGGGTTGGGATTAAGATACTATTTATTATTTATCATCTGCTTTTTTGCTTGGGATACCTTAGTAGCGGAGTCAGCTGTGCCTTATTTTGAATTGAAACTATCAATTGTTAAAAAAATTATAATTGTTATATTTAAGTGGCCCAACTAAACGTTATCAAATTGTGTTAATAGTCTAGTAGTAGTATTGATATGCTTTTATTTTATTTATTATAAAGGTTCGGCTGAATCACTCCCTGGCGTCAGTTGTGATAAACCTAAACGAAGAACAATTATATTCCGGGAGACACTGCCAGAACGCATCCATTTACCTTAGACTGCCTTTGAGCAACTGTTATACTTAGTAGTAATAGTAGCTTAGTACTAAATTAGTACTTTTAAATCACTGTTGCTAACTGTTATTGTTAGTTAGTATAGTTACTATACTATTACTATAGTATAGAATAGTAGTACTACTAGTATTTATATAAGTTAAAAGTATTTACTAAAGTCAAGTAGTATTACTAGTATTAATATTATATTATAGACGAGTGTTAGTCTGGAGAAGACTCAGAAAGAAAGAATAAAACATTCACTTGCGTGATTCATGGCGAGACTACTGCCACGACAATTAGTTAGTATCGACAAGTACGGAAACAAACTATGAATATTATAAACAACAAACTAATTGAACATTATCAACAACAACAACACTCAGCGGTAGGATAGTCCCCGACAGCGTCACCAACCTGCCTGCTACACCAGTGCTCTTCTTCCAAAATCCCGTTTTGTTTTCTCTGGACGAACCCGGACGCATAGATGCCATTCGTGTGTTAAGAGCATTGAGCGGCGTTTAAAATGTGTATAGTCTGTGGACATTAGCTAAAGATGTCCACGCCGAGTGTTGCGTGACATGAGGTTCTTCTTGCCGGAGAGTTGCCATTACTTTGTTGACGACGACATGGCCGACTGTTTGATACGCATGCGCCTGACCTAGATTTCAGAGCAGGAACCAGTCTGTTTAACTACACACTGTCATCTATGGCCAGGGCGGCCACTTGCGGCCCACGGGACACCTGCGGCTGTTTGGGGACCGACTACACATTGTCATCTGTGGCCAGGGCGGCCACTTGCGGCCCACGGGACACCTGCGGCTGTTTTGGACCGACTACACACAGGATATAATAACATGAATTTTGTTGCTGTTCTGTTCTGTTTCTAAGAATCAACGTCACTGTACTCTGGGCATACCCATAGGTGCTCAGTCTCTCTTATAAAAGGGCGTATGGTATGGATGCTGATGGTCCCTGTAGGCTGTAGCTCGCTGGTTGTACACTCTCCTGCGTCCTCTCGTGCGCCTCACTCTGCTGCTCGAACCTCGTTTAATGTCGAAACTTTGCAGTCTGTGGATTGCTGCTTCATTTATTGCGGTGTCCTCATCCAGCAGGCGGTCATTGATTTATTTCAAAATGTCACTTCTATCCATCACGAATATACCCATGATGGGAGCTTGTGAAGCCAAGATGTCAGCTCTTTCATTGCCCTTAACCCAGCATGAGCAGGATAGTAGATCCATGTCAACTCCTGGAGGTTTGAAGCCTCAACAACAGCCATCCACTCGTACCTAAGCCATCCCTTCTGTACTATCTGAAGTACGACTTGCACCTGTCACGATGACTGCCTTGTTATAGAAGTCTCAGATTTCCATTTCAGTGCTGAGGTCACTGCTTCCGTCTCCATTCTCATACTGGAGGTTGTTGACATGTATGACATGTCACAGAAAGTTATACACCTACACCAAAAAAGATTGCACTTTTAGATTATCGTCTTGACATCAGTCGGACACTACATACCCAGTGTCAGTTTAAACAATTTGTTGATGTCTTTGAAGTCTTAGTCTTAGTCTTAGTTGACTTGTACTTCTACATTGGCAGATGCCCTTGTGCAGTCTCAGCTCTGGCTTGAGCTAGATGTAGCTGGGACGAGGAGTTTCTGCTTAGCTTGTTAGATTCGAGAAGCTTATTTCTCCGCTACGTTGGAACAAGTGTCGTTAACTGATGTGCGAGTCCATCTTAAATAGATTCAAACACTATAGCAAAGCCTGTTAGCCGCCATCTATGCTGCTTTTAACAAACCACCCAACCTTGGCCGGTGTTATGCCATGTCACACAGTTAGTCTTTGAAGTGTAGACACTAATATCCAACTAAGAATATGAAGGGGAGGTAGTGGAGGCAGGGACAGTTAATACATTTAAGAATAAACTGGATGCGCATAGCTTTTAGAGCAAGGTGATGTAAATGTAACTGGTTGTATACAGACTCTGCAGGGTCTTCTAAACCAGTATAAAGACATTAAGTTAAGTTAAGTTAAGTTAAGAGTTCTGTGATTCTGTACGATGATTGCTGCCAGAGAGTAACTTAACAAGAAATGTCAACAATGTAATCTTCCAACACAAACTGTATAAAGACGATTCACTTAATTTTCTGGCAGTATAAAGACGTTAAGTTAAGTTAAGTTAAGCGTTCTGTGATTCTGTACGATGATTGCTGCCAGAGAGTAACTTAACAAGAAATGTCAACAATGTAATCTTCCAACACAAACTGTGTAAAGAAGATTCACTTAATTTTCTGGCAGTATAAAGCTAACAGGAAGGAGCTGCTCACTAGTGGAAAACAAGAAGATAATCTGCTGCTGTTCAGAGATATGATTGTGTTGAATTGCTCACTCTTTGCAAATGTTATCCGGTAGCAGGTTGTAGTGGTGCTTCCAATATATCTCAGGGTACACTGAAGAAGGTACGACATGGAATCTTGCCCCGGGCTGTAGTGCAATGTTGAGCTTCTAAATAAGTGTTTGAACTGCTTTGATCCCCATCGTGTTTGCCAGACCCTTGTAACCGCAGAAACGGTCATGATACCACCACAAGAACTGACATCTTGTGGACCCCCTGAAGATACTAGAATGACGTACGAAGAGTCAAAACGGCTTATCAAAGCCAGATACATGACCAAATGGGAAACCGAACATACTAGTTACACGAAAAACGATGCCTATTACCAGTTGAACCGAAGAGAGCAGGTCGTTGTCTTCAGACTTCGCACTGGCCATAATAGACTGAGGTACCACCTATTCAACAAATTGAAGATAGGTGGTACCGACGAATGCCCGTGCGGTACTGGTAAAATGACCGCTGAACATCTGCTGCAGAACTGCCCGACATACGAGGATCAGAGAGAGCAGATGTGGCCATCACCAGTGGAACTGAAAGACAAGCTCTATGGCCGTGGCGACAGCCTCAGGATGACCGCCGCTTTTTTCGAAAAAATAATGGTGACTGTCTGACTGCGTACGAAGAAGAAGAAGAAGAAGGACCCCCTGAAGATACTTGACCCCAGAAACAGACATGATACCACTGCAAGAACTGACATCTTGTGGACCCCCTGAAGATACTTGACTCCAGAAACAGTCATGATACTACCACCAGAACTGACATCTTGTGGACCCCCTGGACCTCCTGAAGATACTTGACCCCAGAAACAATCATGATACCACCACCAGAACTGACATCTTGTGGACCCCTGAAGGGAAAAACTATAAGCCCTACTGGAATGATGAGTTGCAGAAAGTGGAAGATGCAGTAACAAATGCTAGGAACATGGCAGAGCGAGAAAAATCCATGGAGGCAAACATCGCCCTCAAAGCCGCAGCGGCGAAATACAAACACACGCTCAAGCAAACAGCAAGAGAAAGCTGGAAAAATAAAACGGAAAGTCTAAACCTGGACAAAGACGGGAACAAGCTATGGAAGCTAGTCAGAGCCATGAACGACGAAACCCCGTCAAATAAACAAATTACTATCAAGCAGGGCGAGAACTTGATCACAGGTAAGAAAGCCGCAAACGCCTTTGTCGATCACTATGCCAGAGCAAACCACATCGAGGTCCCTGCAGATAAGCATACAGACATTAGCGAAGAGCTAAAGGGACACGAAAACATAAATACGGCTCCCGAGGAGCACATGATGGCCAAACTAACAATGCGCGAAATGGAAGAGGCTATGAGAACGCTAAAGAAAAGGAAATCTCCCGGAAAAGACGGGATAACAAACGAAATGCTGATGGGGCTGGGCCAAACAGCGAAGAGGAAACTACTATCAGTTCTTAACCAAAGCTGGAAAAGGGGTATTGTACCCCAGGCGTGGAAAGACGCAATACTGGTACCAGTACCAAAAACAGGAAAAGACAAAACAGATCCAAATGGATACAGGCCCATCAGCCTACTGAGCTGTGTCGGCAAGCTGATGGAACGGATGATAAACACCAGACTGATGTGGCATCTGGAAGAAAAACGAATACTAATTCCACAGCAAGCCGGCTTTAGACAGCACAGATCCACTGAGGACCAGGTCATCCTCATAGCCCAGGAGATAGAAGATGCCTACCAGGCACAGAAACACACAGTAGCTGTCTGGGTGGATCTGGAAAAGGCATTTGCCAAAGTCTGGAAAGATGGACTTAGAGTCAAGCTAAGAAGAAGTGATGTTTGTGGGAAAATGTACAAGTGGATCAGCCACTACCTCAAACAAAGAACGACCAGAGTCCAAGTACAAGGGCAGATGAGCAAAAAGGTGACACTCGAGCAGGGAGTACCCCAAGGGGGAGTACTGTCACCCACACTCTTCCTGGTATATATAAACGATATTACAGAGAATATACCAAGAAGAGTCCATAGCTCAATGTTTGCAGACGATCTGGCTATGTGGACCTCTGAAAAGAATCTCACCATAGCAAGAAATCGGATGCAGACGGCCCTAACATCGCTGGAAGAGTGGGCGAACTCATGGCTGGTCAAAATAAACGAGGAGAAAACCACGTGCACAATATTCTCGCTTTCATTAAAACCCCAAAGTACCAAATTAAGTCTAAATGGCAAAATCCTGCAGCCAAACGACAACCCAACCTATCTGGGAGTCACATTTGACCGGCGCATGACATGGAAAAGTCAGATTGAGAGAAACCGAATGAAAGCCAGAGAAAGAATGGCAATCATGAGGAAACTTGCTGGCACAAGCTGGGGAGCAGACGAAGGCATACTAAAGAAACTGTACACTGGAAGAGTGAGACCAGTTCTCGAGTATGGCATTGCGGCATGGACAACAGCAGCGAAGGCGAACTTCGATAAAGTTAACAAACTTCAAAACCAAGCCATGAGAATTATAACAAGTGGCATGAAGTCAACGCCAATTGTAGAACTTGAAAAGATTACAAAACTGCAATCCATGACCGATAGAAGAGACTGCAGAGCCCAGCTGCAGTCAGAGAAACTCCGAAGACTGACGGACCACCCAATGTACCAGAGACTAAACAATTTGGGAAATGGGAAACTAAAGCGGAGAAACTTTGCAGAAATAGCCAAAGCAAAGATGCACGAAGATCCCATAAACGCACTAACAACACCAAAACCCATCACTACTGTACGAAAACCTACCTGGAGGCAGGATATATTTCCAGAGGTGGTAGAAAATATACCAGGTATTGCAAACAAAAACTGCCAGACTGAAAAAGAAAGGAGAGACACTACCCTAAGCTTCATAACGAAAAGCTACCCAAGCATGGACTGGACCCATGCATACACCGACGGTTCTGTAACAAACACTACACAGAACGGAGGGGCAGGAGCATTCCTGAACCTACCAAATGGCAGAAAAATAACTCTGTCATTCGCTACTGGTAAGTACACAAGCAATTTCAGAGCGGAGGCAGAGGCACTGAGGGCGGCAGTGGAAGAAATGGTGACACACAGTGAAAATGAGAGCCATATAGTCCTGCTGACAGATGCTCTCGCCGTAGTCACAGCGCTAAAAAGCCAGAAAAACACTGAGCTTAATGACTTAAGAGCAGCACTCTGCAAACTGTGCCAGCAGTCCGCACCAAAAAGGGTAGTTGTACAGTGGGTCCCGTCACACTGCAACATCCAAGGCAACGAGGAGGCAGATAGACTGGCAAAAGAAGGTGCAAGACTACCACAAACAGATACCAGCATGACGTACGAAGAGTCAAAACGGCTTACCAAAGCCAGATACATGACCAAATGGGAAACCGAACATACTGGTTACACCAAAAACGATGCCTATTACCAGTTGAATCGAAGAGAGCAGGTAGTTGTCTTCAGACTTCGCACTGGCCACAACAGACGGAGGTACCACCTATTCAACAAATTGAAGATAGGGTGTACCGACGAATGCCCGTGCGGTACTGGTAAAATGACCACTGAACATCTGCTGCAGAACTGCCCGACATACGAGGATCAGAGAGAGCAGATGTGGCCATTACCAGTGGAACTGCAAGACAAGCTCTATGGCAGTGGCGAGAGCCTCAGGATGACCGCCGCTTTTCTCGAAAAAATAATGGTTACTGTCTGACTGTGTACGCAGAAGAAGAAGAATAAGGACCCCCTGAAGATACTTGACCCCAGAAACAACCATTATACCGTTATTAAACATTTCCATGTCGTAAACTCCTAAAAATATAAAACCCCAGAGAAAAAGTCATGCTACCACTACTGGGGCCGTCATGCTGTAGACCTTTGAAGATGTTTGTCTCCAAATAGAGATTTAATCCTAAAAGTAGACATAGTCTCAAGGTAGAAACTGCTGTCGGGGTTCAAGTGTTACATACTTTTTTGGTACGAGGTTACAGCTTCCTCTGCCTACCTTTCGTATATTAAAAGCGAGCGAGTCACCCATTTACATCTGAGTGGACTGGAGGATGCTGATCAGACGTTCTTCATTGTACAAGGTCTAATCTTTTTATCAGGTACCGTGTCTCCATTCCCTTCCTCGTTATATCTCTCATAACCTAACAGTAGGCCAGGTACCAATTTATAGCTGAGTCGAATGAAGCGTATCGATATCAGGACCGAGTCCGGCAAATTGGCTGCGAGAAACGACCACTGACACAATGCTATTCAAGATTTGTAAACAGAGTTTCACACTATAACAGTAGAAGACGTCTTTAGTTGGCGTCAACTGAGTTTCACACTATAACAGTAGAAGACGTCTTTCGTTGGCGTCAACGGAGTTTCACACTATAACAGTAGAAGACGTCTCTCGTTGGCCTCAGTGTAACTGTAACTATGTGTGGATTCTTCATTCATTTATCAGTGATCTAGTGGTACATATTTTGTTCATGCAGTATATTTATTCAGCTTAGCTTACAGCTTTCTTCTGTGTTGTCATGTTTTGTCCAGTCCCTGAGAACGGTTTAATAAGGTCACACCGTCGGCTAACCACCAGCCAGTTACTGGAACCATCACTGCCCTTTGTCGTTTGTGGAGAGAAATATATATATATATAGAGAGAGACGGAGAGAGACTGGTAACCTGCGTGTATAATCAGAGTGCACTGATGTTGATTTGGAAAAATTTATCGAACCGTCGCTATCTGCGAAAAAAAGTTGAGCACCTTTGGGTCTGGTCGGAGTGCATTTATGTCCATTTGGTTAAGATAGGATAAGAGAACATAACCTAACATAACAATTTGTTTTATTTTCTGAAAGCCTGCATCATTTTGTATAATTATGTTCTATCTGATATATTTATTCCAGAAATGGAAATGACTGTAAACAACATCCGTAGAAGTAAATCACCAGGCACAGATGACAAAACTTCAAATCAAGTTATGGGAAGCCACGATTTAAATGGCTGTAGAGCATCTTTACAGAAAGGAAGAAGATTTCCAGACGATTGATAGTAAGCTACAATACCAATCTGGAAGAAACAAAGCCGTCTTCAACTCGGCCAAGACGGCAACAAACGCCCCGAAAGATATCCGACTACGAGCAAATCTATTACATTCAGTGGTCTTACCAACGCTATGCTATCAAGTGAAATCTGGTCTCTGAGTAAAGCCACGGAGAACCAGCTAAGCACAACACATGCCTCGCTTGAGCGCGATCTGTCGAGTCTATCACCTAGGCAACAGTGCCACGTTGGCCCACACAACAGCGGCATCCATTCATTGTCACGCGTCACGGATGTCATACAGCATACCAACAACTTCAAGCACAGCTGGGCTGGCCATGTTGTAGGCAGGAAAGACGAACGCTGGAGGACAGAAACCACTACAGGAGAGGATAATTACAACTTGTGAATCGAACTGTCTAAGAAAAGTCATTGATGTCACCAGAAGAGATAACTCGAGAATCGATGACATTAGAAACACTATCATCAGAACTAGCTCTCGTGCTAAATACATTTCAATATAGAAAATGCGGCGATTCAGCCAGCTCATGAGAATTCCACATGATCAAGTACCTCTGCGCTTACAACACAAAATGATTTGACTAAAATACACGGGGATGGCCACGTGGCAGATGGATGGCATAGGACATGAGAAATCCTTCAACGTTAATCAGGTGATATGTATACTCGTCTTTATTGTATAGCGTAGAAACACAGACAATGAAAAACTGTTTGGTAAAGAGAATTGCGGGTTATGAACTGCTGATATAAAAAAGAATTTGTAGCAGCTTCTGGAAAGAAAATAGAAACAAATAATGAAGTCTTAAAGAAATTAGGACTGAACGAGAAAGGATGAACAAAATCAGAGTCCGCCTATTAAAATGTTTTGGTCACATAGAAAGACACATCCCCTTGCTGAAAGCATTACTGGAAGGGAAGGTGAAGGGCCAGTTCGCTTGAGGTAAATAACGCTAAAGGTGCGAGAATGCATTAAGAGATGGACAGAGGAAGCTCGACAGATTGTACCATCACGGTCAGAGACAGAGGACGTTGGAGACCCACTGTAGGTGATCTTCGATGTTGAGATGGCAACTGACCTGAACATAATTGAACTAAATAGCTCATTATAGAAAACCAAATGCAGCGTTGGACCAATGCTTCACCATCTAGAGTTATAGGTCAATGAGGATGATGATGAATGAGAGATGAGATAATCATCATGATTCAAATTGAGATTACTGATCACGTGGTCTGGGTGCAACAGCTTTCCTCACAACCCGAGCAGGCTGATGAAGGTGGACCGGGATCCTCCAGGCGATTGGCTTCATTTGCGTGTCGCTCACTACTTCGAGGATCACGTCGATCCCCAACCTCATTAGTCAGACTGTCATTAAGCCGCCTGTTTTAACGGACGTGTGGAATTTAAATGGGATCTTGGTCAATATATTTTGTCTCACCTTGACTAACATGGCCGATCAGTATGTTCTGCCTGACCCGGACTCGTATTGTCCGATCAGTATGTTCTGCCTGACCCGGACTCGTATTGTCCGATCAGTATGTTCTGCTTGACCCGGACTAACGTTGTCAGATCAGTATGTTCTGCCTGACCAGACGTAAGTCTCCTTCTCACATCAGATTCCCGCTCATCCTTGTCATGCGTCAGCTGACGCATGTAAAGTGTGCACAACCTATTATGATGCAAAATAATGTACACTTACAAACGGAAATTCGTTCTTGTACCGTACAGCACCAACTTGAAAACGTTCTATACTGCGTTACCCAGTCTGGATTTGGATTTGGACTTTTCGTCGACCTTAAGTCTCGTTTATGACTTTCCATAACACGTAAATTGTTCTCGATTGATAACCAACTGTCTCAGTTTAAACGTGTTATAATTGTGTATGTAAATTACATAACTCAAGAAATTGTGCACATGTAAGAAATGGCAGACAATTTCGAAAAGTCTCTCGATGGCGCATACGAAATTTTCAAGGCTGAAGCAGATTGCCTTTTACGGAATGGCAACTTCAGAACTGCTATTCACAGATATACAACAGTAAGTGACTCTGGGAAAACATAGTTGTATCAATGGTTTGTCGACAATGTGTGCTATCCAGTAATTGGGGCAAACAGTGCATGAAGTCACACTGTATAAAGCATTAGTTAGACCTAGATTAGAGTACTGTGTACAGGTGTGGAGTCCTTATCATAGAGGAGATATAAACATGTTGGAAAGAATACAAAAAAGAGCGACAAAGCTGATAGTGGTATTCCAGAATTACAGTTATGAGGAAAGACTCAGAAAAACTGGCCTACAGTGTCTAGAAAAAAGAAGAATTCGTTTATAAGATAATCACAGAAAAAGTAACATTAGACTATAACAAGTTTTTCAAAATGTAACCACCTACAAGAACAAGAAGACATAGCTACAAATTAACTAATGAAAGGTCCAGATCGGAGATTAGCAAATATTTTTTAGTCAGAGAGTGGTGAATGCTTGGAATGCATTACCCCATGAGGTAGTGGAGGCAGGGACAATTAATGCATTTAAGAATAGATTGGATGTGCATAGCTTTTAAAGCAGGGTAATGTAAATGTGAGTGGTTGTCTACATACTCTACAGGGTCTTCTAAACTAGTATAAAAACGTTAAGTTGAGCCGTGTGTAAAAATGAAAAGTTATTCAACGACAACAAATAAATACTTAGACTGGGGACGAGATTACAGCTATAAAAGTAAGATATAGGTCAGTTAACCACCAAGGAATCTTAAAACGGTCTTCAACAGAAAGGTCAAAGAACTCTTCAGAAAGATAGCTCGCTATGGACTAACATTATCGCAAACATCCACAATGCGCGCGCGTATGAACAAGCGCACACACACACACACACACACACACACACGCACGCATGCACGCACGCACGCACGCACGCGCACACACACATACACACCACAGTCCCCACATACACACGCATACATATCCATGCGTATGTACACAAACACTTTGGCGCGTTCACACGTGTTATAACTGTCATTATTTATATTTTTTATTAGAGGATCAATGAGATCACATCATCCCCATGGCAGCAACAGCATCAGACTTGATCTGGTCGGTCCAGGCACGGAAGAAATGAGACCACATCATCATTATGGCGGCAACAGTATCAGACTTTAACCCCTTGATCTGGTCGGTCCGGGCACGGAAGAAATGAGACCACATCATCATTATGGTGGCAACAGTATCAGACTTTAACCCCTTGATCTGGTCGGTCCAGGCACGGAAGGAATCCCTTTCTGGATGAGTGGATAGTGGGCACATCTGCCTCAAACCATAACTGAATTGTATGGATCAACTGCCCGTGTCATATGAGGTTTGCGATAATGGAAGAGATGACATCTTGTCTTATGAGGTTTGCCACAATGGAAGAGATGACATCTTCTCTTGTGAGGTTTGCCACAATGGAAGAGATGACATCTTCTCTTGTGAGGTTTGCCACAATGGAAGAGATGACATCTTATCTTGTGAGGTTTGCCACAATGGAAGAGATGACATCTTGTCTTGTGAGGTTTGCCACAATGGACGAGATGACATCTTGTCTTGTGAGGTTTGCCACAATGGAAGAGATGACATCTTGTCTTGTGAGATTTGCCACAATGGAAAAGATGACATCTTTGCTTGTGAGGTTTGCCACAATGGAAGAGATGACATCTTCTCTTGTGAGGTTTGCCACAATGGAAGAGATGACATCTTGTCTTGTGAGGTTTGTGTTTCAAATACTGTTTACGACCCTTAACAAAGAAATGTACAAGAACAAATATATCTCCTTTGATGTCGGATCACGTTTACCCGAGATAATGTCAATTTGAGTTTGGCATATGAAACTCCCCAAACTTATGACTATCGAAGAGAAGTCTAAATCACATTTATCAGATGACACCTGACATTTGGTTAGATATCTCGTCTCAGTTGTCCCAAGAGAATGTTTCATGATCAACTATGGGTGTTCGCATACAAAACAACAAGATCTAGTTATGGAGCACGACGATGACCATGTGGTAGGTAGATTGACGTGAGAGCATGAAGTTGAGACGTTAGCATCATTGGCTAGCTTTGAACATTTAGCCTGCAGAAGGTCTTGACAATCTTTGAAGATAATATCGCTTACATACACACATGAACATTAATCGGTCAATAAAAACAGCGGAATCTGTAGCTGTTCTGAAAGTCAAAAGTAGATAATAAGATAAACACGCAGGGATCGCTCCGCATTAAGCATCCCCGTGAACGACAACCATGCAGCAGCCACCGAAGACTTCGCCTACCTGGGCAGCAGGCAATTCTCTGGCGCACGCAGCAGTCACGACATCACCTGAAGGATGGGCCTGGCGACTCACTCATCCCCCACAGAGTCTAGGCCCATGGAAGGGTCTCCATGGAGACCAGACTTTGTATATATTCCTCCTGCATAGCTCCGAGACTCGAAAAAGACTACAGTGGGACCGGCAGCATCCTGGAGCCTACCCCCTGCGCCACTGATGCGTATCATTGGGATCTACTGGCACGACATGATCTCCAACAGTGAAGTAGTTCACCGTTCTCAACTTGCAGGCATATCATTAACGTTTGACCGTCGCCGCCTCTCCCTCTTCGGTTACGTTGTCCACCTTCCTCGGGAAGTACCAGCCCACGAGAAGCTCCAGCAGGCTGCGGGGCGAGGGACTGGAAGAGGTCGTGCTCATCCTGGAGACGTTCTCTAGGTCTCCCTTGCAACACCAGGCTAAAACATATCGCCCTTCCCTCCACCCCCCAACCCCCCACAACATAACAGCAGGCCACCTGGGACCCGGCCATTAGACGTGGTCATTCGATGCGACAGTCCCCAGACAGTAATTTTTTGTTGTTGGAGATCAACAGACGGGCTATTTTATTATTCATGGGTCTTCTGTAGTAAAAAGATAGGACGACTGAAGAGTCGTGTTCATTTATATATATATAGTTATTAGTTATGGCCTTTTGAGTCTTGTCAGACGATCAGTAAGCAATCATGAGGAAACTTCCTGGCACAAGATGGGGAGCAGACGAAAGTATACTAAAGAAACTGTACACTGGAAGAGTGAGACCAGTTCTCGAGTATGGCATTGCGGCATGGACAACAGCAGCAAATGCGAACTTTGATAAAATTAGCAAACTTCAAAACCAAGCCATGAGAGATATAACAGGAGGCATGAAGTCAACGCCAATTGTAGAACTTGAAAAGATTACAAATCTGCAATCAATGACCGACAGAAGAGACTGCAGATCCCAGCAGCAAGCAGAGAAACTAAGAAGACTGATAGACCATCCAATGCATTAGAGACTAAATATATTTGGAAAAGGGAAACTGAAGCGGAGATACTTTGCAGAAATAGCCAAAGCAAAGATGAGCGAAGACCATATGAACACCATAACAACACCAAAGCCCATCCCTACTGTACGCAAACCCACATAGAAGCAGCATATCATTCCAGAGGTGGTAGAAAATATACCAGGTATTGGAAACAAGAACAGCCAGATTGAAAAAGAAAGAAGAGACATAACCCTGACGTACATAGCGGAAAACTACCCAAGCATGGACTGGACCCATGCATACACCGACGGTTCTGTAACAAACGCAACACAGAATGGAGGGGGAGGAATATTCCTGAACCTAACAAATGGTAGAAAAATACACTGTCAGTGGAAACTGGAAAATTCTCAAGCAATTTGAGAACGGAGGCAGAGGCACTGAAGGCTGCAGTAAAAGCAATGCTGACAGGCGAAAGCAATGAAAGCCAGATAGTCCTGTTTACAGATGCTCTGTCCGTAGTTACAGCACTAAAAAGCCAGAAAAATACTGAACAATGATTTAAGAGCAGTACTCTGTCAACTATGCCAGCAGTCTGCGCCAAAAAGAGTAGTGGTACAGTGGGTTCCACCCCACTGTAACATCCAAGGCAACGAGGAGGCAGACAGACTGGCAAAAGAAGGTGCAAGACTACGACAACCAGACACTAGTGTGACCTACGAAGAGTCCAAAACGCTTATTAGGGCCAGATACATGGCCAAATGGGAAACAGAACATACTGGCTACACAAAAAATGATGCCTATTACCAGCTGAACAGACGAGAGCACAGGCCACAACAGACTGAGGTACCATCTATTCAATAAACTGAAGATAGGTGGCACTGACGAATGCACCTGTGGTACAGGGAAAATGACCGCTGAACATCTGCTGCAAAATTGCCCGATATACGAGGACCAGAGAAAGCACATGTGGCCATCACCAGTGGCAACACTAGACAAGCTCTGTGGCAGTGTTGACAGCCTCAGGATGACAGCTGCTTTCTTCGAACAAATCCAAGTTGACGTATGACAGCGTACGAAGAAGAAGAAGAAGAAGAAGAAGAAGAAGAAGAAGAAGAAGAAGAAGAAGAAGAAGAAGAAGAAGAAGATCTGTAAGCTAATCTGTTGTAGAGATGGCGGCGGCAGCATCTGTCCTAGAGGGACATCGACTATTCTGGCTGATTTTGCCGATTCTCGATTGACAGGGACGACAGCAGTGTAATCAGAAAAAGTTCGATTGGTGTGGTGTAGGCTCCTTTCTTTTGCGTCGCTTGTCTTCCATCTTTGTCATCAGAACTAACTCTGATGCCCGTTCGCCATGTAGCTCTATCCTCTGCAATGTCCTCCAAGGTTTTTGGATTGATCGTAAAATCGTTCATGGATCTTTTGCAAATGTCCTTGTATCTTAATTTAGGCCTTCCTTGTGATCTGGTACCCGATATGAGTTCACCGAGGAGTAACTGCTTAGGAATGTCTCAGTCTCTTGTTGGTCAGTCCAGAAGAGGGAAGGTATCTTGGCGCGTTTCAGTATTTCCGTGTTGGTCACCGTGTCCTGCCATTTTATGTTCATTATACTGTGAACACGTCGCATATGAAAACATATATCATGATCTTTGTATTTGTGTCAGCTTTCTGTTGTTCCATGTCCTTTCTTTCAGCCTGCCGAAAGTTGTTGGTTCATGCCTTGTTCGTATACTGATCTCTTCATCGAGTGATAATGTTGATGTATCTGTGCAGCATATATATATATTCATTTATAACTTTGAACAAAAGAAAGTTACCCAGTGTCCGTTTGAAGTTAGATTTTCAGAGTACAAAGGATATTATTTGTTTAAACATGTACAGTTGCGTACATGTGTTTTTTACATTTGCGTACATAAGAGCATGATTTATATTACCCCCCCCCCCCCCCCCCACCATCCCCCACAGGCTCTGAATTACCGGCATGACGACAGGGTCAGTCTAGTGTGTCGGTCCAAGTGTTATCTGATGCTCGGAGACACCAACAGAGCCCTCCAAGACGCCGAGGCATCATTGGCCGAGAACAAGAACTATTATCTGGTACTTATGTGTACTGTCTCGCGTCTAGAACAATCGTCTCTTATACAATTTCATAATTGGTCACACATTCAGTCGCCATTTGTGGGAGAACAGCCGACAGTAGAACATGCTGGACAAGGATGGCGGATCCAAGAGAGGAGCAGAGTGGCACGAATTACGCTTCCCAACCCAATGAAGGGATAAACTGTGAGGCGATGAGAGAAGCCTCAGACAGACCGCCTAGTTTATGAGACAAATAGATGGGGTTATTCTAGGGATGAACTGTGAGGCGCTGAGAGAAACCTCAGACGGGCCGCCTAGTTTATGAAAGAAATAGATAGGGTTATTTGAGGGATGAACTGTGAGGCGCTGAGAGAAACCTCAGACGGGCCGCCTAGTTTATGAAAGAAATAGATAGGGTTATTTGAGGGATGAACTGTGAGGCGCTGAGAGAAACCTCAGACGGGCCGCCTAGTTTATGAAAGAAATAGATAGGGTTATTTGAGGGATGAACTGTGAGGCGCTGAGAGAAACCTCAGACGGGCCGCCTAGTTTGTGAGAGAAATAGATTGGGTTATTTGAGGGATGAACTGTGAGGCGCTGAGAGAAACCTCAGACGGGCCGCCTAGTTTATGAGAGAAATAGATAGGGTTATTTGAGGGATGAACTGTGAGGCGCTGAGAGAAGCGATGTTGGGAACTGGTGTTACTTTTCCCGAGACACGTATGATCCTTAAGCTGTTGCAAGCCCTGTTTTCTTGAGTGTTCTGTGAAAGACCATATATACGCAGCTGGTCAATAGTGCGTATTTTTAGGGGAGCCTGGAGTAACCCCTCTATGGCAGAAAGGTGCATATTGGGTTATTTGCACAAGCCAAACGCCAGCTGAGTCTTCTTGGCTTGAAAGGAAGCTTTTGAAACAATACCCTCTATCTGAGGTCAGAACAAAGCGTTGGTGCGCAGTGGTAGTTGATGTAACGTTATCTTAATTGGATGATTGTAGTCATTTAGTTTCAACAATATTTTGGTGAAATAATTTCTTATTATTCATACCACACACACACTTACACAGAAACGCTCGAACCCACATACACTCACACCCACACATACACAGACACACACACACACACGAGCACACGCAAACATACCCACATACACTCACACGCACGCTCGCACCCACACACACACACACACACACACCCATCCACCCACACACCCATCCACACACACACCCTTCCACCCACACACCTATCCACCCACATACCCATCCACCCACACACCCATCCACCCACACACCTATCCATCCACGCACCCATCCACCCACACACACACACACACCCATCCACCCACCCACACACCCATCCACCCACATCAAAGAAAACCTATCACAAGAAGTCAATACCACTGTTATAGATAACAGAAACCATAAAGAAAGTCTCTTAATTTGGATCGGTAATGCCAAAAACGATGCCTATTACCAGTTGAACCGAAGAGAGCAGGTAGTTGTCTTCAGACTTCGCACTGGCCACAACAGACTGAGGTACCACCTATTCAACAAATTGAAGATAGGGTGTACCGACGAATGCCCGTGCGGTACTGGTAAAATGACGGCTGAACATCTGCTGCAGAACTGCCCGACATACGAGGATCAGAGAGAGCAGATGTGGCCATTACCAGTGGAACTGCAAGACAAGCTCTATGGCAGTGGCGAGAGCCTCAGGATGACCGCCGCTTTTCTCGAAAAAATAATGGTTACTGTCTGACTGTGCACGCAGAAGAAGAAGAAGAAGGATCGGTAATGAAATTAAGTATTTTCGAGAATTCGAGGTGACTTAATACAGGTTTATAAGATAATCAAAGGTTAGGATACATTAGCTGTCGAGGCAAGAAGAATTAATGCATTCAAGAATAGATTTGACACGCATAACTATTAGAGCAAGGAAATGTTAATAAAACTGGTTGTATATAGACTCTAGAGAGACTTCTAAACCAGTATAAAGACGTTAAGTGATGTATTTGCCATCATAAGTAGTCAAAGCGAGATGTAGATTGATTATCTTAAGCCCTCGCGCAGAATCCGTTATGTGAGTCTGACATATAGGGCACTTATTTGTTTGTTTGTTTAAAGGTTTCCTTTTATGGATTCTGTTGACGAAGGCGCGCCCCTTCCACCCAAGACATTAGTTCTTTAGGTGATATTTAGTAGCATTGACCACTGTATGTATGCGTGTGTATATCTGTTTGTAATGTGGACGTATTAGCCAGTGTATTGAGGCGTGTGTGTATCTGTTTGTAACCTGGGTTGATGGTGTCCTAGCAAGAATTGTTACTGGAGATGGAACCTCGGTTGATGGTTTCCTAGCAAGAATTGTTACTGGAGATGGAACCTGGGTTGATGGTTTCCTAGCAAGAATTGTTACTGGAGATGAAACCTGGGTTGATGGTTTCCTAGCAAGAATTGTTACTGGAGATGAAACCTCGGTTGATGGTTTCCTAGCAAGAATTGTTACTGGAGATGAAACCTGGGTTGATGGTTTCCTAGCAAGAATTGTTACTGGAGATGAAACCTGGGTTGATGGTTTCCTAGCAAGAATTGTTACTGGAGATAAAACCTGGGTTGATGGTTGCCTAGCAAGAATTGTTACTGGAGATGAAACCACCAATGCAATAGCCCGCAGAGTGATTTGGTACAGCCTTCGTAAAGAAGGTCAGCTGTAGTGGTGACCCTCTGCTCCTACTGGAATGTAAACGGGAGAAGAAGAGGATGATAATTCTAGATTTGTCACACTCATATCAAGGGCTCGTGGAGTAACAACTTCTTCTTCTTCTTCTTCTTCTTCTTCTTCTTCTTCTTCTTCTTCTTCTTCTTCTTCTTCTTCTTCTTCTTCTTCTTCTTCTTCTTCTTCTCCAGCCTCCTCCACTCTTCTCAGATTTAATTATTCACTTTTTTTTACTCTCTGTATAAGGTAATATGTGAGGAGACACATCTAGACCTTTCTTCCCCCATTAAGACATCATGTGAGGAGACACATCTAGACCTGTCTTGTCCCAGTAAGACACATCTAGAACTGTCTTGTCCCAGTAAGACATCATGTGAGGAGACACATCTAGACCTGTCTTGTCCCAGTAAGACACATTTAGACCTGTCTTGTCCCAGTAAGACACATCTAGACCTGTCTTACCCCAGTAAGATGTCATATGAGGAGACACATCCAGACCTGTCTTGTCCCAGTAAGACACATATAGACCTGTCTTCCCCCAGTACGACATGTGAGGAGACACATCTAGACCTGTCTTGTCCCAGTAAGACACATCCAGACCTGTGTTGTTCCAGCAAGACACATCTAGACCTGTCTTGTCCCAGTAAGACACACCCAGACCTGTCTTGTCCCAGTAAGACACATCTAGACCTGTCTTGTCCCAGTAAGGCTCATCTAGACCTGTCTTGTCCCAGTTAGACATATCTAGACCTGTCTTGTCCTAGTAAGACACATCTAGACATGTCTTCCCTCAGTAAGACACCATGTGAGGAGACACATCTAGACATGTCTTGTCCCAGTAAGACACATCTAGACATGTCTTGTCCCAGTAAGACACCATGTGAGGAGACACATCTAGACCTGTCTTCCCCCAGTAAGACACCATGTGAGGAGACACATCTAGACCTGTCTTGTCCCAGTAAGACACATTTAGGCCTGTCTTGTCCCAGTAAGACACATCTAGACCTGTCTTGTCCCAGTAAGACACCATATGAATAAACACATCTAGATCTGTCTTGTCCCAGTAAGACACATCTAGACCTGTCTTGTCCCAGTAAGACACCATATGAGGTGACACATCTAGACCTTTCTTGTCCCAGTAAGACACGTCCAGACCTGTCTTCCCCCAGTAAGACGCCATGTGATGAGACACATCTAGACCTGTCTTGTCGTAGTAAGATACATCTAGACGTGTCTTGTCCCAGTAAGACACATCTAGACCTTTCTTGTCCCAGTAAGACACATCTGGACCTGTCTTCTCCCAGTAAGACACATCTAGACCTGTCTTGTCCCAGTAAGACACATCTAGACCTGTCTTGTCCCAGTAAGACACATCTAGACCTTTCTTGTCCCAGTAAGACACATGTCTTGTCCCAGTAAGACACATCTAGACCTGTCTTGTCACAGAAACACACATCTAGACCTGTCTTGTCCCAGTAAGACACATCTAGACCTATCTTGTCCCAGTAACACACATCTAGACCTGTCTTGTCCCAGTAAGACACATCTAGACCTGTCTTGTCCCAGTAAGACACATCTAGACCTGTCTTGTCCCAATAAAACACATATAGACCTTTCTTGTCCCAGTAAGACACATCTAGACCTGTCTTGTCCCAGTAAGACACCATGTGAGGAGACACATCTAGACCTGTCTTGTCTCAATAAGACACATCTAGACCTGTCTTGTCCCAGTAAGACACCATCACTGCTCCCTTAACATGGTGTATGTGTTTCTAGGGCATTTTTCAAAAGGCCGAGGCTTTGTTTAGCCAAGGTGATTTTGAGATGGCCTTGGTGTTCTATCACCGTGGTAACAAGTTGAGACCAGAGTACCACAACTTCCGCCTGGGAATACAAAAGGCACAGGAGTCCATACGTAACTGTGTCGGGAGTGAGTAGACACGTCGCTAGATAAACTTCATCATTATGCTCATCATCATCATCACGATAACAATCACCAACATCACCACCACTATCATCATAATTACAGCCACCAATATCACCACCATCACCATCACCACCATTAACATCACCATCACCATCACCCCCATCACCCCCATCACCATCACCACCATCAACAACATCAACATCACCATCAAACCCATCATAATCACCACCATCACCACCATAACTATCACCACCATCAATATCACCATCACCACCATCAATATCATGATCATCACCATCATCACCACCATCACAGTCACCATCACCACTATCAGCATCACCCCCATCAACATCACCATCACCACCATCAACATCACCATCACCGTCACCATCCCCAACATCAACATCACCATCCCCACCATCAACATCACCATCACCACCATCAACATCACCATCACAACCATCAACATCACCATCAATGTCACTATCACCCCCATCATAATCACCATTGCCACAATCAACATCACCATCACCGTCACCATCATCACCATCCCCACCATCAACATCACCATCACCACCATCACCATCACCATCACCACCATCAACATCACCATCATCAACATCCCCATCATGATCATCCCCATCACCATCACCATCACCGTCACCATCATCACCATCACCGTTACCATCATCACCATCACCCTCACCACCGTCACCATCATCACCATCACCATCACCATCACTAGCATCAACATCACCCTCACCATCATCAACATCACCCTCACCACCATCAACATCACAATCATCAACATCACCACCATCAACATCACCATCATCAACATCACCACCATCAACAACACCACCATCAACATCGCCATCACCACCATCAAAACCACCATCAACATCACCATCACCACCATCAACATCGCCATCACCGTCACCATCATCATCACCATCACTACCATAATTTCAATCCATCACCACCACTATCATCAAGATCCCGATCAGACCACCATCATCAGAATAAATACATCCTCATCATCATTACCATTCTCATCATTATCGCCATTCTTTTATCCATTAAGCTGTAAAGATAGTGTCCTTGCAGGAAGACTGTACAAAGCACAATTGAGCTCTTACAATTTGCAAAATGTTATTTTATACTACACATATCTCCAATATTCTGTGGTTGTCTTTCACACGCTGTGCTGTGGGTCTTTTCCTGCCTCCTCGTCAAGCGGTTCCCAGGTCCACATGATGATGTTTCCAGTTGACATCCAAAAATCATCATGTCTATCCACAATGTCGTTGGTGCATTGATCGTTCAAATAATCTCAAATCTGAACACTTTATACAATATTGATCACCAACTTCAGACACTTTATACAATATTGATCACTAACTTTAGACACTTTATACAATATTGATTACCAACTTTAGACACTTTATGCAATATTGATCACCAACTTTAGACACTTTATACAATATTGATCACTAACTTTAGATATTTTATACAATATTGATCACCAACTTTAGACACTTTATACAATATTTATGACCAACTTTAGACACTTTATACAATATTGATTACCAACTTTAGACACTTTATACAAATTGATCACCAACTTTAGACACTTTATACAAATTGATCACCAACTTTAGACACTTTATACAATATTGACCACCAACTTTAGACACTTTATACAATATTGACCACCAACTTTAGACACTTCATACAATATTGACCACCAACTTTAGATACTTTATACAATATTTATGACCAACTTTACACACTTTATACAATATTTATGACAAACTTTAGACACTTTATACAATATTGACCACCAACTATAGACACTTTATACAATATTTATGACCAACTTTAGACACTTTATACAATATTGATCACCAACTTTAGACACTTTATACAATATTGATTACCAACTATAGACACTTTATGCAATATTGATCACCAACTTTAGACACTTTATACAATATTGATCACCAACTTTAGACACTTTATACAATATTGACCACCAACTTTAGACACTGTATACTATATTGACCACCAACTTTAGACACTTCATACAATATTGACCACCAACTTCAGACACTTTATACAATATTGATCACCAACTTTAGATACTTTATACAATATTTATGACCAACTTTAGACACTTTATACAATATTTATGACCAACTTTAGACACTTTATACAATATTGATCACTAACTTTAGACACTTTATACAATATTGATCACTAACTTTAGACACTTTATACAATATTGACCACCAACTTTAGACACATTAATACAATGTTGATCACCAACTTTAGACACTTTATACAATATTGACCACCAACTTTAGACACTTTATACAATATTGACCACCAACTTTAGACACTTCATACAATATTGACCACCAACTTCAGACACTTTATAAACTATTGATCACCAACTTTAGACACTTTATACAATATTTATGACAAACTTTAGACACTTTATACAATATTGACCACCAACTTTAGACACTTTATACAATATTTATGACCAACTATAGACACTTTATACAATATTGATCACCAACTTTAGACACTTTATACAATATTGATTACCAACTTTAGACACTTTATGCAATATTGATCACCAACTTTAGACACTTTATACAATATTGATCACCAACTTTAGACACTTTATACAATATTGACCACCAACTTTAGACACTGTATACTATATTGACCACCAACTTTACACACTTCATACAATATTGACCACCAACTTCAGATACTTTATACAATATTGATCACCAACTTTAGATACTTTATACAATATTTATGACCAACTTTAGACACTTTATACAATATTGATCACTAACTTTAGACACTTTATACAATATTGATCACTAACTTTAGACACTTTATACAATATTGACCACCAACTTTAGACACTTTATACAATATTGACCACCAACTTTAGACACTTCATACAATATTGACCACCAACTTCAGACACATTTTTCAATATTGATCACCAACTTTAGACACTTTATACAATATTGATCACCAACTTCAGATACTTTAAACAATATTGATCCCCAACTTTAGACACTTTATACAATATTGATCACCAAATTTAGACACTTTAAACAATATTGATCACCAACTTTAGACACTTTATACAATATTGATAATCAGCTTTAGATATTTTATACAATATTGATCACCAACTTTAGACACTTTATACAATATTGACCACCAACTTTAGACACTGTATACTATATTGACCACCAACTTTAGACACTTCATACAATATTGACCACCAACTTCAGACACTTTATACAATATTGATCACCAACTTTAGATACTTTATACAATATTTATGACCAACTTTAGACACTTTATACAATATTGATCACTAACTTTAGACACTTTATACAATATTGATCACTAACTTTAGACACTTTATACAATATTGACCACCAACTTTAGACACTTTCTACAATATTGACCACCAACTTTAGACACTTCATACAATATTGACCACCAACTTCAGACACATTTTTCAATATTGATCACCAACTTTAGACACTTTATACAATATTGATCACCAACTTCAGATACTTTAAACAATATTGATCCCCAACTTTAGACACTTTATACAATATTGATCACCAAATTTAGACACTTTACACAATATTGATCACCAACTTTAGACACTTTATACAATATTGATAATCAGCTTTAGATATTTTATACAATATTGATCACCAACTTTAGACACTTTATACAATATTGACCACCAACTTTAGACACTTTATACTTCTTCTTCTTCTTCTGCGTACGCAGTCAGACAGTAACCATTATTTTTTCGAAAAAAGCGGCGGTCATCCTGAGGCTCTCGCCACTGCCATAGAGCTTGTCTTGCAGTTCCACTGGTAATGGCCACATCTGCTCTCTCTGATCCTCGTATGTCGGGCAGTTCTGCAGCAGATGTTCAGCCGTCATTTTACCAGTACCGCACGGGCATTCGTCGGTACACCCTATCTTCAATTTGTTGAATAGGTGGTACCTCAGTCTGTTGTGGCCAGTGCGAAGTCTGAAGACAACGACCTGCTCTCTTCGGTTCAACTGGTAATAGGCATCGTTTTTGGTGTAACCAGTATGTTCGGTTTCCGATTTGGTCATGTATCTGGCTTTGATAAGCCGTTTTGACTCTTCGTTCGTTATACTGGTATCTGTTTGTGGTAGTCTTGCACCTTCTTTTGCCAGTCTGTCTGCCTCCTCGTTGCCTTGGATGTTGCAGTGTGACGGAACCCACTGTACCACTACCCTTTTTGGTGCGGACTGCTGGCACAGTTTGCAGAGTGCTGCTCTTAAGTCATCAAGCTCAGTGTTTTTCTGGCTTTTTAGCGCTGTGACTACGGCGAGAGCATCTGTCAGCAGGACTATATGGCTCTCATTTTCACTGTGTGTCACCATTTCTTCCACTGCCGCCTCTGCCTCCGCTCTGAAATTGCTTGTGTACTTACCAGTAGCGAATGACAGTGTTATTTTTCTGCCATTTGGTAGGTTCAGGAGTGCTCCTGCCCCTCCGTTCTGTGTAGTGTTTGTTACAGAACCGTCGGTGTATGCATGGGTCCAGTCCATGCTTGGGTAGCTTTTCGTTATGAAGCTTAGGGTAGTATCTCTCCTTTCTTTTTCAGTCTGGCAGTTTTTGTTTGCAATACCTGGTATATTTTCTACCACCTCTGGAAATATATCCTGCCTCCAGGTAGGTTTTCGTACAGTAGTGATGGGTTTTGGTGTTGTTAGTGCGTTTATGGGATCTTCGTGCATCTTTGCTTTGGCTATTTCTGCAAAGTTTCTTCGCTTTAGTTTCCCATTTCCCAAATTGTTTAGTCTCTGGTGCATTGGGTGGTCGGTCAGTCTTCGGAGTTTCTCTGACTGCATCTGGGCTCTGCAGTCTCTTCTATCGGTCATGGATTGCAGTTTTGTAATCTTTTCAAGTTCTACAATTGGCGTTGACTTCATGCCACCTGTTATAATTCTCAAGGCTTGGTTTTGAAGTTTGTTAACTTTATCGAAGTTCGCCTTCGCTGCTGTTGTCCATGCCGCAATGCCATACTCGAGAACTGGTCTCACTCTTCCAGTATACAGTTTCTTTAGTATGCCTTCGTCTGCTCCCCAGCTTGTGCCATCAAGTTTCCTCATGATTGCCATTCTTTCTCTGGCTTTTATTCGGTTTCTCTCAATCTGACTTTTCCATGTCATGCGCCGATCAAATGTGACTCCCAGATAGGTTGGGTTGTCGTTTGGCTGCAGGATTTTGCCATTTAGACTTAATTTGGTACTTTGGGGTTTTAATGAGAGCGAGAATATTGTGCATGTGGTTTTCTCCTCGTTTATTTTGACCAGCCATGAGTTCGCCCACTCTTCCAGCGATGTTAGGGCCATCTGCATCCGATTTCTTGCTATGGTGAGATTCTTTTCAGAGGTCCACATAGCCAGATCGTCTGCAAACATGGAGCTATGGACTCTTCTTGGTATATTCTCTGTAATATCGTTTATATATACCAGGAAGAGTGTGGGTGACAATACTCCCCCTTGGGGTACTCCCTGCTCGAGTGTCACCTTTTTGCTCATCTGCCCTTGTACTTGGACTCTGGCCGTTATGTTTTTGAGGTAGTGGTTGATCCACTTGTACATTTTCCCACAAACATCACTTATTCTTAGCTTGACTCTAAGTCCATCTTTCCAGACTTTGTCAAATGCCTTTTCCAGGTCCACCCAAACCGCTACTGTATGTTTCTGTGCCTGGTAGGCATCTTCTATTTCTTGGGCTGTGAGGATGATTTGGTCCTCAGTGGATCTGTGCTGTCTAAAGCCGGCTTGCTGTGGAATTAGTATTCGTTTTTCTTCCAGATGCCACATCAGTCTGGTGTTTATCATCCGTTCCATCAGCTTGCCGACACAGCTCAGTAGGCTTATGGGCCTGTATCCATTTGGATCTGTTTTGTCCTTTCCTGTTTTTGGTACTGGTACCAGTATTGCATCTTTCCATGCCTGTGGTTCAATTCCCCTTTTCCAGCTTTGGTTCAGGACCGATAGCAGTTTCTTCTTCGCTGTTTGGCCCAGCCCCATCAGCATTTCGTTTGTTATCCCGTCTTTTCCGGGAGATTTCCTTTTCTTTAGTGTTCTCATAGCCTCTTCCATTTCGCGCATTGTTAGTTTGGCCATCATGTGCTCTTCAGGAGCCGTATTCATGTTTTCGTGTCCCTTTAGTTCTTCGCTAATGTATGTATGCTTATCTGCAGGGACCTCGATGTGGTTTGCTCTGGCATAGTGATCGACAAAGGCGTTTGCGGCTTTCTTACCTGTGATCAAGTTCTCGCCCTGCTTGATAGTAATTTGTTTATTTGACGGGGTTTCGTCGTTCATGGCTCTGACTAGCTTCCATAGCTTGTTCCCGTCTTTGTCCAGGTTTAGACTTTCCGTTTTGTTTTTCCAGCTTTCTCTTGCTGTTTGCTTGAGAGTGTGTTTGTACTTCGCCGCGGCGGCTTTGAGGGCGATGTTTGCCTCCATAGATTGTTCTCGCTCTGCCATGTTCCTAGCATTTGTTACTGCATCTCCCACTTTCTGCAACTCATCATTCCAGTAGGGCTTATAGTTTTTCCTAGCTCCTCTTGGGATGGTTTCAGTGGCGGCTTGCATTATTGCCTTGCTTAGGCTCTCTACCATGAGCTTCATTTTGGTGTTTCGTGTGTTGATGGTTTCACACAGCCCATCTGTCCGGATTGCAAATCTGTCCCAGTCGGCTCGTTTGTAATTCCAACGTGGGAGCGGTTTTGTTTCCTGTGGGCCTACTTCCATGTCAATGGTTAGCCTGATCGGCCTGTGGTCGCTACCTGCCAGTTGGTTTAGCACCTGGCGGTCTATTTTATGGTGTATGTCCTGTGTGGAGAAGGCCAAATCTGGAGTCGAGGTAGTATGCCATGTTCTTGAATAGAAGCTAGGGCTATCCTCCGGCCTATTGATTAGGGAGAGATTTGCATCTATCTCCCAATCTTCCACTTCGTCACCTCTGCTGTCTGTGTCAGAGTATCCCCATCTCTCCGAGTGGCTGTTGAAATCTCCAACTACTATGCAGTTGGAGTCTCTGACCTCCATACTCGAGAGCGATAGGTCTCTATTTGGTGGTCCGTACAGATTGAAAATGCGGAGCTTCGTCTCTTGAGCCATTATGTCAACTCCTACAATTTCTGCTTGTCCGGTGTGATTGACGGATACCGCGCTACTCGGTATGCAGTTTCTGGTCAGTATCAGGACCCCTCCTTTGTGGCCTTCTCTATCTAGACGGAAGGTCTGGTATCCTCTTATTGAGAATTTATGGTTATTGTTGAGGTGCGTTTCCTGGATACATGCCACGTCAATCTTACCTTCATGCAGGTGGTGTGTTAGGGAAAGTTTTTTGTTAATGACTCCCTCCGCATTCCACTGTAGTATTTTGAGGGTCTTGAGGTTTTGGCCAATAGAAGTTGCCCCATAGCCATGTGCCTTGACTCCACGACACATGGGTGGGTGACCACCAGTAGTCACGGGTGGGCCCCTTCGAGGCGTGAGGCCCGGCACTATCGCTGCCTGGCGGGACTCCGCAGGATGAGCGCCATGCGTTTTTCTAATAGGTTGTACTGCCTTCATGCTGCGATTTACGTTGCACTGTTTTGTTAGGCTTGCGGCCCCGTGCATCCGATTTCAACAGGCGTTTCTGTAGGGATGCCCTCCTTAGCCTTTGGCTGTCCCCAGCCTATCTGCAAGGCAGCAGTTATTTATGATCAGAGTTGTCTCTCTTATGGAAGTTGTCTTACCAGACTATCGAGTCTTCACTACTCGAGACACTTTATACAATATTGACCACCAACTTCAGACACTTTATACATATTGATCACCAACTTCGGGTTCCTTAAGCTGGTGATCACTTCTTGTCTAGACATTATCATTTCAGGTCGATAAATTGATGGACATGTTCTACTCTTTGTGGCCCACCTGTACCTTACAGTTCAATGTCTAGCAGTTATCATGATCAATGCTATTGGTTAATACAACATGAGGTACAGTGTAAGAACGTAAGGAAAGTCACATGTGGTATCAAAGTAAGTAACACCGTGAAATGAAAGAATGTCAACCGATTAGACTGGTTGTATACAAACTCTGCAGTCTTCTAAACCAGTATAAATACGTTCAGTTCTGTTTGACTAGATTTTCTTCAATTCCTTTCCTAATTGCTGTTTTCATATATTTGTTCTCTGATAATAGCTACTTTGTATCATATTATGAATATTATTGTTTCTATACCTCCAAAGCTCCTGACAGAATAAAGCTCAGCACATCTGGAGACTTGTCCTTCTTTGCCGCTAACATAGAGGTAGGCACACACTAGTCTTTCACTTGGTTAAAAGAGCTGCATTTTAACGAAAACACTTATCTTTACAATTCTTCTTTTTCTTTCGTTCGCTTTAAAATATTGTCTATATCTGCAATGTTGTCTCTTGTATAAACTTCACTGTCTTTTGTAGTTCACACATAGGTCAATAAAGTTTCTCTTCCAGTGTTGTTTCTATGGGCCAGTGAGATTTTCTCTGTATATCATATTCGGGGCAGTTTTGCAGTATGTGCTCTGCTGTCTGGGGCGCCTGTCCGCATGTACACATGGCTGAGTTGGCAATCTTCATTTTTGTGTACATGTGGCTGCGGAGTCGGTTGTGTCCTGTTCTAAGGCGCAACACAACAGTTTGCTCTTGTCTGTTCATATTATGGTAATCGTCTGGTGTTACTGTTGGTGGCTTTCTGATTGATTTGATCATCCTTATCTTCTGTTGGTATGTAACTGGCACATCTGGCTGCTTGTCTGCAGCACTCTCCTTTGCCAGTCGATCTGCTCTCTCGTTTCCTGGTATTCCACAATGAGAAGGTATCCACTGCATGACAATCTTGCGCTGGTTGCTCAGTTCAGACAGTAGAGCCTGTAGATCTGGCAGTTTCTCAAATTAAGTGCTTGGAGTGCTGATTCTGCATCTGTAAGAAATACTACAGGTTGTGGACCGACATTGGTGTTCAACAGTTTCTCAGTTGCCACCTTGATTGCCTGTATTTCTGCATCATATATATGACAGAATTTCCCAGTTGGTACTTTGACTGTATCCCTAATGTTGTTTGGGTATTCTAGGTACACTCCCGCTCCACCATTCTTTACTGCATTCTGTGCTGACCCATCTGTGCATACTCTGATCCAGAGGTCTTGTGGGTATTCTTCATCCAGGAAATTGAGGATCACTATCCTACGTTGCACACTGTTCTGTTCATCCTTGTCTAATATTCCTTTCACTTTTGTTTGAATGCATACTGATAGTCGGTGCTCCTCTCTCCAAGGGGTTTGTTCTGGCACATACTTTAGGGGGATGTCAACTTCAGGTAGATCCATAATTTGCCTGCGAAGTCGTTTCGCCTGATGCATAAAACTACTTCTTTTCAGTCTTCCCATTGCTAAGTTTTGAAATCTGTTTTTCATTGGATGGCTCGGCATGCAGAGGAACTTGTCTGCCTGTGTTAATACTTTTGTGTCTCTGCGCTCTCTTAGTGCTTGTATCCTTCCCATTTTCTCCATCTCCACAATAGGTGTTAATTTCATTGCTCCTGTAATGACCCTAAGTGCCTGATTTTGCACCTTATCCACCTCTTTTAGGGTAGTGTTTGCTGCGGGGCACCACGCTGCTGACCCATATTCCAGATGTGGCCGTATACCTTGTTGGTAAACTTTGTTAAGTATTTTTCCACTAGCACCCCATGTGGTTCCACCTAATTTTCTCAGGATGCCTAACTTCCTTCTGGCTTTTTTGTCTGCCTTGTTGACGTGTTCCCTCCATGTCAACCTATCATCAAATGTAACTCCAAGATAGGTTAGTTGTTTATCTTCTTTGAGGTGTTCTCCATTTATCTTGATAACTCCAGCTTTTTGTTTTGGGGAGAGGGTGAAAAGCGTAGTGCTACATTTTTTCGGTGTTAATGTTTACACACCATCTGTTTGTCCACGAGGTCAAGGCATCAATACCTCTTTGCAGCATTCTGGTGGCCACTGTTGCTTGCTCATTTGTACACCATATTACCAAGTCATCTGCATACATTGCAACTTTTGTTCCTTGTGGTAGCTCAGCAATCAAGTCATTGATGAAGACTATGAAAAGTGTAGGGGAAAGAACTCCCCCCTGAGGCACACCATGACGTAGTAGAATTTCCTCACTCTTGAGACCATCTAGTTGGACTCTGGCTCTTCTGTTATGTAAGAAGGCTTTTATCCATTTGTACATCCTACCCATCACTCCATTATTTCTCAGTTTCTTTAAAAGTCCTTCTTTCCAAACCTTATCAAAAGCTTTCCTTAAGTCTATCCATGCTGCTAACACTAATTTCTTGTCCTGGAATGCGTCCTCGATCTCTTGTGAAAGGTATGTTGCCTGGTCTTCAGTGGAGTTGCATTTCCTAAATCCTGCCTGTTGTGGCACAAGAAGGTTTTGGCTCTCAAGATACCACTGGAGCCTTAGGTTGATGATACGTTCCATTGTTTTACATATGCAGCTTGTGAGGCTGATTGGTCTATAGCTGGATGCCATGGAACTGTCTTTCCCTGGTTTTGAGAGTTTCATGATTACTTCCCTCCAGGTCTGTGGGACTGTACCTGATGTCCAACAAATGTTGAAGATCTGAAGCAGCTTTGTTTTTGCTGCTGTTCCCAAGTTCTTGATCATCTCATTGGACACTCCGTCTGTTCCTGGCGACTTTCTCATTTTCAGTTTGGATATTGCAAACTCCAGTTCTTTGTATGTGATTGGTGTCTGCATAACTTCAGGTATGGCACCATCTCACTCTGTATGTGATTGGTGTCTCCATAACTTCGGGCATGGCACCATCTCGCTCTGTATGTGATTGGTGTCTCCATAACTTCGGGCATGGCACCATCTCGCTCTGTATGTGATTGGTGTCTCCATAACTTCGGGCATGGCACCATCTCGCTCTGTATGTGATTGGTGTCTCCATAACTTCGAGTATGGCACCATCTCGCTCTGTATGTGATTGGTGTCTCCATAACTTCGGGCATGGCACCATCTCGCTCTGTATGTGATTGGTGTCTCCATAACTTCGGGCATGGCACCATCTCGCTCTGTATGTGATTGGTGTCTCCATAACTTCGGGCATGGCACCATCTCGCTCTGTATGTGATTGGTGTCTCCATAATTTCGGGCATGGCACCATCTCGCTCTGTATGTGATTGGTGTCTCCATAACTTCGGGTATGGCACCATCTCGCTCTGTATGTGATTGGTGTCTCCATAACTTCGGGCATGGCACCATCTCGCTCTGTATGTGATTGGTGTCTCCATAACTTCGGGCATGGCACCATCTCGTCCTGTATGTGATTGGTGTCTCCATAACTTCGGGCATGGCACCATCTCGTCCTGTATGTGATTGGTGTCTCCATAACTTCGGGCATGGCACCATCTCGCTCTGTATGTGATTGGTGTCTCCATAACTTCGGGCATGGCACTATCTCGTCCTGTATGTGATTGGTGTCTCCATAACTTCGGGCATGGCACCATCTCGTCCTGTATGTGATTGGTGTCTCCATAACTTCGGGCATGGCACCATCTCGCTCTGTATGTGATTGGTGTCTCCATAACTTCGGGCATGGCACCATCTCGCTCTGTATGTGATTGGTGTCTCCATAACTTCGGGCATGGCACCATCTCGCTCTGTATGTGATTGGTGTCTCCATAACTTCGGGCATGGCACCATCTCGCTCTGTATGTGATTGGTGTCTCCATAACTTCGGGCATGGCACCATCTCGCTCTGTATTCTGTCGTTCCTCACGAACACTTTGTTGTTTCTCTCTGTCTACTTCAATGTTGCTATCTTTTGCAAAAGAGTCCGCAAAGTAATCAGCGGCTTGTTTGCCTGTGAGGATGTTTAATGTAATTTTTGTGTTTCTCTGTGCACCCTCATCATTAAGTTGTTTTACCAACTTCCACAGTTTCCTGGTATCCTTTTCAAAGTTCAGAGACTCTGTTTTCTCCCTCCAACTTCTTCTTCTAGCCTGCAACTTTTCCCTTTGAAATTTGGCCTTAGCATGTTGATACTTTTTGTGGTGTTCTTGACATGGACTAATCTCTGCTTGCTTTCTAGATGTTTCTACCTCGTTTTGCAGTTGCTCTAATTCCCTATTCCAGTATGGACTATATTGTTTGCGGGCCCCTCTATTGTTTCATGGGCAGCCTGTAGCATGCATCTGCTGAAATTATCGACTTCCTTATTTATGTCTTCATCTGTTGTTAGATTTCTAATCAGCACACTAGACCGATGCTGGTACATTGACCAGTCTGCCTTCCTGTAATTCCACCGAGGCAAGGTACTACTTTCCTTGACATATTCATTTTCAATAGTTAGAAATGCGGGTCTGTGGTCACTACCTCCAAGTTGTTTCCCTACAATGCGTGTAATGTTCCATTCCATGCATGGTGAGTGGAATGCCAAATCTGGTGTAGAAGTGATGTGCCATGATCTCGAGTAGAAGGTCGGTGGGTCTGTTGGCTGGTTAATCAGGATGTCCATTGTCATCCTGCCAGTTTTCTAGCTCCTCACCCCTCCTATCCATTTGATCATAGCCCCAGCTCTGTGAGTGGCTATTGAAGTCTCCACACACAATCAGTCTTTCCTTTGTTGGGACCGTGTCTAGCCCCAGCTCTCCGAGTGGCTATTGAAGTCTCCACACACAATCAGTCTTTCCTTTGTTGCAATCGTATTCAGTGCCAGTGGACGATCACTCGGACAGTAATAATTTAGCAGGTGGAATTCTGTACTTTCTGTCTTGAGATGCATCATCTGGTATTCTGCCCCCTCCATATATACTTCCTGCTGATAAGCATTGATGCTATTTCTCACAAGTGTCAGAATTCCACCCTTCTGCCTGTCTTGTCGGTCAGACCTATAGAACTGGTATCCTCTAATTTTGAAGGCTATTTCTTTATTGAGAAGCCTTTCTTGCAAGCAGCATACATTTACTTGCTCTTCATATAGAATATTCTCAAGCTCTAATTTGTACTATATCCATCTCTTTTGCTGTTGACGCCTTCAGCATTCCAGTGCATTATTTTAAGTGTTCTTTCCTTTGTTTTTGGTTTTGTTTGGCAAGTAGCTCTATTCTCGTGCCTCCTGACTCCATTAGGCATCCGAGAAGGACCTCCAATAATAAAGTTTGGGCCCTTTCGAGACGGGGGACCCGGCACTGTACCTGCCTGGTTGTCCACCATAGGCCGAGCGCCATAACGTTTTGCAGATATAGGCATACTCTCATGTTTGCGTATTTGCGTGGCATCCTGATTTCTGTGGTGCGCCTTTTGGCTGGTTGCCTCCGTCTTCAGCACCTTAACGTTGCTTTGGCAGACTGTGGTCTTGCTCGAAAGGATGTGTGATGATGATGATATGAACTTATGGACCCATTTTTTAAGTATCCCTGAAGAGAGGCAGTCCAGTGTGTCTGTGTCCCAGGATCGTCACGTCCTGCCAGAAACGTAGCATATACATGTGAGTGGGGTATCTCCTTACTCCCCTTTAGTATTCTTGGCTCCTCTGCAGTGATGGTACGCCTGGCATTCTCCGCCACCTGGGAGGTTGTCACAAAGGGGCAGAGGTGCAATGTCCTCTGGCCTGCATCTCTTCTGCGTCCATTGGGATGACTGATAGAAGACAAAAGTAAAGAACGAGGCAAGAATGCATTTAACCCATGAAGTGGGGGTGGATTGGTTTAGCCCAGAGCGTGTACCACTCGCCGGTGGGCTCTGCAGCTCCACCTAAAGGGCTCCACCTGCTCCTCGGCCTCTTAGTCTAGCCCCTGTCCGGCTTGGGTGACCCTAACAGGAGTAACACTCCCGCCGGCATAGCTCTCTGGATCACTGGGACACGCAAGCTCTCCAACCCCTCAAGGTAGGCCTACATTTGGAGAGTTTATTACAGTAATTGACGTGTCTTGGATACTGTCCATGTTTATTTACAATGAACATGGACAGTATCCAAGACACGTCAATTACTGTAATAAAGATACTGTGGAGAGCCCGACAACATTTATTGGTAATGCACCTGAGATGAAGGGTGGGGAGTGTGTACAACCAGCGAACTACAATTACTTTCAGCATCCACACTTCATTTTTGCTAAAAAAAGACACCCGCACCTGTACGGGGGTCGTAGTGTCGTTAACACAACATAGTATAATCGCCTAAATGGCCATACTCTGCTTCCTAGAAGGGTTTCACATGATTGGTGTCATGATTCGCTTGCCCAGCGCACACTGATTACTGTAGTTAACTTAATTGGTTTTTTTTGGTAGTATTTTCATTCTGTCTATAGAAGAGACTTCAGAGCCCAGCAGCAGGCAGAGATACTCGGAAGACTGACATACCACCCAATGCATCAGAGACTAAATAGATTTGGAAATGGGAAACTAAAGCGGAGAAACTTTGCAGAAATAGCCAAAGCAAAGATGAGCGAAGACCCTATGAACACATTAACAACACCAAAGCCCATCCCTACTGTACGCAAACCTTAACTTAACGTCTTTATACTGGTTTAGAAGACCCTGCAGAGTCTGTATACAACCAGTTACATTTACATCACCTTGCTCTAAAAGCTATGCGCATCCAGTTTATTCTTAAATGCATTACCTACCTGGAAGCAGCATATCATTCTGGAGGTGGTAGAAAATATACCAGGTATTGGAAACAAGAACTGCAAGACTGAAGAAGAAAGAAGAGACATAACCTTGAGGTTCAGTTCATCCCGTAACCCATCAGGTCGTTGGAGCACACACGAAGACACTCCCCAAATCCCACGCCATCTCTCTCTGTCTGTCGCCGCCTGACGTATCTCACCGGGACGAAGGCCTGACCACTCAGTGATGTTGTCCACCCATCTCTTCATTGAACGTCCTCTGTCCCGGTACGGAACCAAAGAGTATCGAGTTGGTAATTCAGTTGGACTTCGTGACGTGCCATCACCAGGTCATCTTTCGTCTTTTGATAGCTGTGAACAGATCTTGAAAAGGACCAATAGCGTCTTCAACTCTCTGACGTATTACTACGTTCGTGACACGATCTTTATATGTAACATTTAGGAGTCTTCTATAGCACCTCATTTCCATTGCATGTATTCTGCCCTGGATATATGCTATAATGGTCCAGGTCTCGCAGGCATACAGAAATATTGATAGCACCAAAGAGCGCATTAGTCTAACTTTTATACCTTGAGGTACATAACGAAAAACTACCCAAGCATGGACTGGACCCATGCATACACCGACGGTTCTGTAACAAACACAACACAGAACGGAGGGGCAGGGGTATTCTTGAGGAGCCTACCAAATGGTAGAAATATAACACTGTCAGTGGAAACTGGAAAATACTCAAGCAAATTTCAGAGCGGAGGCAGAGGCACTGAGGGCTGCAGTAGAATCAATGCTGACAGGCGAAAAAAATGAAAGCCAAATAGTCCTGTTTACAGATGCGCTGGCCGTAGTCACAGTCCTAAAAATACAGAAAAATACTGAACTTAATAATTTAAGAGCAGTACTCTGTCAACTATGCCAGCAGTCCGCACCAAAAAGGGTAGTGGTACAGTGGGTTCCATCCCACTGTAACATCCAAGGCAACGAGGAGGCAGACAGACTGGCAAAAGAAGGTGCAAGACTACCACAACCAGATTCTAGTGTGACCTACGAAGAGTCAAAAAGGCTTATTAGAGACAAATACATGGCCAAATGGGAAACAGAACATACTGGCTACACAAAAATGATGCCTATTACCAGTTGAACAGAAGAGAGCAGGTCGTGGTCTTCAGACTCCGCACAGGCCACAATAGACTGAGGTACCACCTATTCAATAAACTAAGATAGGTGGCACTGACGAATGCACGTGTGATACCGGGAAAATGACCGCTGAACATCTGCTGCAAAACTGCCCGACATACAAGGACCAGAGAAAGCACATGTGGCCATCACCAGTGGCAACACTAGACAAGCTCTATGGCAGTGTCGACAGCCTCAGGATGACCGCTGCTTTTTTCGAAAAAATACAGGTTGACATTTGACAGCGTACGAAGAAGAAGAAGAAGAAGATAAAGAAGAAGAAGAAGAAGAAGATGAAGAAGAAGATATATCTGACTTAACTCCGGTAAAATCCTGCGACGCCTCTATATTTTACTCTCTCACAGGAAGACTGAATCGAATTTTGTTATGTTCTCAATTTTTGTATTATTGTCTGTGACACTGTTTTACATGGATAGGTTGCTAATCCCACGTTCGACCGTCGAAATCGTTGTTATTTCAACCACCCATAATAAAGTACAGTGGATCCCTTGATGAAAACTTACGTTGGTTGGAACGTGTTCTGTTTTACCAGTTTCTCTGTTGTACGGCTTACAAACCTTCGTCTTGTAGGCGTCTTTTCATTTGTCAGGTTCCAGTGGAACGTCTGTACATAGACGTCAGAGTTCAGAAATACCTGTCTGTTTTCAATGTCTGCTTTCAATGCCTGTTTTTAATGTCTGCTTTCGATGTCTGCTTTCATTGTTCGCTTTTAATGTCTACTTTCAATGTTTGCTTTCAATGTCTGTTTTCAATGTCAACAGAGAGGCAAACAGAGAACTGAGGATCAGATAGCAAAGACAGGATCTTGAACACTGTCCGGCTCCCAAATACCTGGGTGTAAGGTTGGATCGCATATTATCCTATATGACACACTGTCAGGAGACAAGGCGTAATGTACATGCGAGAAACAACATTATCAGAAAATTGACTAGCACAACATGGGGTGCTCAGCCATCAGTCTTACCCACATCAGCGATTGCCCTGTGCCTTTCCGCAGCGGAATATGCAGCCCCAGTCTGGAAAACTCCGCCCATGCAAAACAAGTTGATACAGCAGTGAACGAGATAAGCAGGATAGTGTCGGGGTGCCTTAAACCCACACCCACAAACAAAATATATCCCTTAATTGGCATTGCACCACCTGGTGTAAGAAGTGGTGTAGCTGCGGAAATCGAACGAGGGAAACAGGAAAACGACCCTAGACACCCGATGTTTGGATATCAGGAACAAGCCACAAGACTTAAATCAAGACATAGTTTCTTAAAATCGGCAGAGACCATCCAGACAAGCCCGGAAGGTCGACGCATTGAGAGGTGGCGCGAAACAATGCAGGATCCATGGATAGAGCTCAAGGAAGAAGCTGTGTCTGGACACCACCTGCCTTGTGCTGTATGGAAGGCAATGAACAGTCTTCGAACTGGTGTCTCAAGATGCAGAGTGAACTTGAAGAAATGTGGATACTCAGATGTCGACACATGTGAATGCGGCGCAGTTCAGGACCAAGATCATCTGATGACCTGCCCAACCTCCCTGAAACCTGTGACATGAACGACATGATGGAGGCGAACGACAAGGCAGTTCACGTTGCTGAATACTGGACAGATGCTGTGTGACATGGTGTTTCGACACGGAAAGTAAGTAAGTAAATGTCTGCTTTCAATGTTTGCTTTCAACGTCTGCTTTCAATGTCTGCTATCAATGTCTGCTTTCAATGTCTGTTTTCGATGTCTGCTTTCAATGTCTGCTTTCAATATCTGCTTTCAGAAAAAGAGAAAGAGGAAGGGTGAACTGTGTACGCAGACGCCACCAATTGTGCAGAGAGGTAAGCGACCCTCTGAAAAACGTGGCAACGAGAAGACGATCAAACAGATGTTGGGAGATTTGTACGGAGACCGGAAGTTCCTTGAGAAGATACTCACGGAAACAGGTGAATTATTTCGTTCATTTACATCCGATAACTTTGGGAAACCATTGAGTCACGTTCAGCAGAGTGCATTTAATTGGTATTCCATCATTGTTTGAATAATAGTTTAGATACAAACATGGTCAAATAGTTGGACAATAGGACATTCTGTTTGCTTTCTTCACAAATAGTTTCACAATAGGACATTCTGTTTGCTTTCTTCACAAATAGTTTTACAATAGGACATTTTGTTTGCTTTCTTCACAAATAGTTTGGCTTGGCTTGGCTTCGTTCGTTCTCAATCTCCCGCTACCAAACTCTGACCCGGGCATAAGTAGAAGAATTTAGTCCAGAGAACGGGATGCGTTGTGTCGTAGTTTACAGCTTGACTGCGATATTTGCACCTTTCGGTCCAACTCCATCCGACTTCAGCAAGAATTTTTTTAGTACCGGGTTAGCATTCCCTCTTCGATCCCTTCTCCTTAACCAGTCTGCTCTGTTGCAGCCTGTTATCCAGGATCACCGCGTGGAGGTGTAGACGGGTCTTGGCAGCTCTGGTTCGCTGGCCCTGACGCTAGCAGCTAGCTATGGGTCGCTGAACACTGCAGCTCATGCGCTGCTCAGCGTCTTGATCCCAGAAATAGTTTGGCAATAGGACATTCTGTTTGCTTTGTTCTATACTTTGTGTTGGGTTCTCTTGAATCCTGCAAAGACAGAATGCGAAACGACATTCATAGTATGATCGACACTACGTCTTGTGCCGAATACATTTTCAGGCAGAAAATAAGTTGGTTTGGTCATCTCATGAGAATGCGCCCTCATCCTCTCCACTAAGGCTTGCATCGCTGGTAGATCTGGAAATAGTATAAGGGGTGCGGGGGCGGGGCGAGGCAGGTGGATAGAAGGCATTAGAGTGAGTGTGCAATGACACGGGCTCACATCGATCGACGGAACGCACTTGGCGCAGGAAAGACGACTAAAGCTCTCACGACGATTAACGGCACACGTGGAAAGACAACTCTAACTAACAATAACTAACGCAACTAAACTAAAGTCTTTGTCCCCTTGCCTGTCTCCTCTGATCTTACTATTTACTTGATCAGTGACTGGCAGAGCGGGCAGTGACCGTTACATCTGGTGGTCAGTGACTGGCAGAGCGGTCAGTGACCGTCACGTCTGGTGGTCAGTGACAGGCAGAAAGGTCACCTACCGTCACGTCTGGTGGTCAGTGACTGGCAGAGCGGTCAGCTACCGTCACATCTGGTGGTCAGTGACAGGTAGAAAGGACAGCGACCATCACGCTTGGTGGTCAGTGACAGGCAGAAAGGACAGCGACCGTCATGTTTGATGGTCAGTTACTGACAGAGCGGTCAGCTACCGTTACATCTGGTGGTCAGTGACAGTCAGAAAGGATAGCGACCGTCACGTTTGGGGGTCAGTGATTGACAGAGCGGTCATCGACCATCGCGTCTAGTGGTCAGTGACTGACAAAGCGGTCAGCTACCGTCACGTCTGGTGGTCAGTGATTGACAAAGCGGGCAGCTACCGTCACGTCTGGTAGTCAGTGATTGACAAAGCGGTCAGATACCGTCACGTCTGGTGGTCAGTGACTGACAAAGCGGTCAGCTACCGTCACGTCTGGTAATCAGGGACTGACAAAGCGGTCATCTACCATCACGTCTGGTGGTCAGTGACTGACAGAACGGTAACCGACCATCACGAAAGGAGGTCAGCGACTGACAGAGTAACTGGTCAGCGACCATCACATCTGGAGGTCGAGGACTGACAGAGCTGTCAGAGACCATCACATCTGGTTGTGTCTGTAAAGGCGACAACAGACTCCCCCTACTTTGCTTGCTCTGCACCTTTCCGTGGAATGATTCACAGTCTGATCCATCATTTTAATCTCGGCTCTCATAGATCAAGGCCGAACAATTGTCACAAAAGCCAGTACAGCAATGACACAGACTGGGCTTTGACCCAGGCGTCCTGTAGAGTGTCACCGCCATCGGCGTCCTAGGCTTCGTCGGAAGCGAATACGGACAGAACGAAGGTGATATCAGACATACACTAGCTCAATCAACGTGTTAGCAATCATTGTATAGCAATCATTGAATAGCAATCATTGAATAGCAATCATTGTATAGCCATCGGTTTGCCGTTATTTATAATTAATCTGTTTTAAATCACAGACAATAAGACAATTACTGGAAAAAGAGTCAACCATTTTGCTGAAGACGGGTTGACTTACCTGGACAATCTGGCAGAATTTTTGCAACAGGCTAAGTTTTATTTTGCGAATGTTTTTCGTTTCGAATACAATTTAGTTGATGTTTTGCTGAAACGTTTTGCTGAATACACCTTCTTGCCGCCATTTTGTTGTTTGTTTAAGAGGCTTTCTACCTGTGATAAAAACGGTAACGGCTATCTAGCTGTGATAAAAAACGTAACGGTCATCTACCTGTGATATAAAATAAAGTTCTGGAAAAGAACTGCTAATATAAATATAAACAATCGGAAATGCTGATATTTCCAACCGTACACTCAAACAGGTCAAGATGATGTTTATGTTGACCCATTTCCAACCGTATGCTCTCACAGGTCAAACCTATCTACGCGAGAAAGTACGAGAGACGGTTGGCATTGAACCGCGGCAGAACAGCCAAAATATTACCGCACGATTACATTCATAACGAGATCGAGAAAGTGGAGCAGAGTATGTGATTGGTCGTTGTACATGACGTCTGACTTGTTTGTGTGTGTCTCTGTGTGTGTTTGTGTGTGTGTGTGTCTGTGTGTGTGTGTGTCTCTGTGTGTCTGTGTGTGTGTGTCTGTGTGTGTGTGTCTGTGTGTGTCTCTGTGTGTGTCTGTGTGTGTGTCTGTGTGTGTCTCTGTGTGTGTGTGTCTGTGTGTGTGTGTCTCTGTGTGTCTCTGTGGGTGTCTCTGTGTGTGTCTGTGTGTGTCTGTGTGTGCCTCTGTGTGTGTCTCTGTGTGTCTCTGTGTGTGTGTGTCGGTGTGTGTGTCTGTGTGTGTCTATGTGTGTGTGTCTGTGTGTGTGTCTCTGTGTGTGTGTCTGTGTGTGTGTGTCTGTGTGTGTGTGTGTGCGTGTGTGTGCGTGTGTGTGTCTGTGTGTCTGTGTGTGTCTCTGTGTGTGTGTGTGTGTCTATGTGCGTGTGTCTGTGTGTGTATGTCTCTGTGTGTGTCTCTGTGTGTGTATCTGTGTGTGTCTCTGTGTGTCTGTCTGTGTGTGTGTGTCTGCGTGTGAGTCTGTGGGTGTCTCTGTGTGTGTATGTGTATCTGTTTGTGCTTGTGTGTGTGTCTATGTGTGTGTGTGTGTGTCTGTGTGTGTGTGTGTCTGTGTGTGTCTCTGTGTGTCTCTGTGTGTGTGTCTGTGTGTGTCTCTGTGTGTGTGTGTGTCTGTGTGTGTCTCTGTGTGTGTGTATGTGTGTCTCTGTGTGTGTCTGTCTGTGTGTGTGTCTGTGTGTGTCTCTCTGTGTGTGTCTGTGTGTGTCTCTCTGTGTGTATCTGTGTGTGTATCTGTGTGTGTCTGTCTGTGTGTGTGTCTGTGTGTGTGTCTGTGTGTCTCTCTGTGTGTGACTCTGTGTGTGTCTGAGTGTATGTGTATCTGTGTGTGCCTGTGTGTGTGTCTGTGTGTGTATGTGTGTGTCTCTGTGTGTGACTCTGTGTGTGTCTGTGTGTATGTGTCTGTCTGTGTGGGTATGTGTCTGTGTGTGTATGTGTGTGTCTATGTGCGTGTGTCTGTGTGTGTGTATGTCTCTGTGTGTGTCTCTGTGTGTGTGTCTGTGTGTGTCTCTGTGTGTCTGTGTGTGTCTGTCTGTGTGTGTGTGTGTCTGTGTGTGTGTCTGTGGGTGTCTCTGTGTGTGTCTGTGTGTATGTGTATCTGTTTGTGCTTGTGTGTGTGTCTATGTGTGTGTGTGTGTGTCTGTGTGTGTCTCTGTGTGTGTGTGTGTGTCTGTGTGTGTCTCTGTGCGTGTGTCTGTGTGTGTCTCTATGTGTGTGTGTGTCTGTGTGTGTCTCTGTGTGTGTGTATGTGTGTGTCTCTGTGTGTGTCTGTCTGTGTGTGTGTCTGTGTGTGTCTCTCTGTGTGTGCATGTGTATCTGTGTGTGCCTGTGTGTGTGGCTGTGTGTGTGTGTCTGTGTGTGTCTGTCTGTATGTGCCTGTCTGTGTGTGTCTGTCTGTGTGTGTATGTGTGGGTGTCTGTGTGTGTGTCTGTGTGTGTCTGTCTGTGCGTGTGTCTGTGGATGTGCGGGTATGTGTTTGTGTGTGTCCGTGTGTGTGTCTATGTTTATACTTCTGTGTACGTGTCTGTGTGTGTCCGTGTGTATGTCTATAGGTATATATATGTGTGTGTGTGTCTATGGGTATACATCTGTGCGTGTATGTGTGTCTATGGGTATACATCCTTATGTGTGTCTATTGGTATACATATGTGTGTTTGTGTCTACGTATGTGTATATGTGGGTGTCCGTGTTTGTGTCTGTGTATGTCTGTGTGTGTATGTCGGTGTGGGTCTGTGTGTGTCCGTGTGTGTGTCTGTGTGTATGTATGGGTATGTGTCTGTGTGTGTCCGTTTGTGTGTGTATGGGTATGTGCCTGTGTGTGTCTCTGTATGTGTGTCTGTGGGTGTGTGTATGTATCTGTGTATGTGTCTATGTGTGTGTCCGTGTATGTGTCTATGTGTGTGTCCGTGTGTGTGTCTATGCGTATACATATGTGTGTGTGTGTATGGGTATGTGTCTGTGTGTCCATGTTTGTGTCTGTGTGCGTGTTTGTGTGTGTGTGTCTGTGGGTATGTGTCTGTGTGTGTGTATGTTTTTGTGTGCCTGTGTGTGTGTCTGTGTGTGTGTGGGTAGGTGTAGGTATGTGTCTGTGTGGGTATGTGTCTCTGTGTGTGTGGGCATGTGTCTGTGTGGGTAAGTGTCTGTGTGTTTGTGTGGGAATGTGTCTGTGTGTTTGTCTATGTGTATGTGTCTGTGGCTATGTGTTTGTGTGTGTGTCTGTTGGTATGTTTATGTGTATGTGTCTATGTGTGTGTATATGTGTGTGTGGGTATGTGTTTGTGTGTGTTGTTGTCTGTGTGCGTGTGTGTCTGTATTTGTGTCTGTGGATATGCGTCTGTGGGTATGTGTCTCGGTGTGTGTGTGTAAATGTGTGTATATCTGTGGGTATGTGACTGTGTATGTGTGTCTATGTCTGTGTGTGTGTCTGTGTGTGTATAATTGTATGTGTATGTGTGTTTGTGTGCGTGTCTGTGTGTGTGTGTCTATGGATGCGTGTCTGTGGGTATGTATATGTTTTTGTGTGCCTGTGCGTGTGTCTGTGTATATGGGTATGTGCCTGTGTGTGTGGGTATGTGTCTGTCTGTGTGGGTATGTGTCTGTGTGTATGTGTGGGTATGTGTCTGTGTGTGTCCCTGTGTGTGTCTGTAGGTATACATATGTGTGTATATGTATATGGATATGTGTCTGTGGGTATACATCTGTGCGCATTTGTCTGGGGTATGTGTCTGTGGGTATGTGTCTGTATGTGTGTGTGACAATGTGTGTGTGTCTGTGTGTGTGTCTGTCGGTGTGTTTATGTAGATATAGGTCTGTGTGTGTGTCTGTGGGTATGTGTCTGTGTGTGTGTCTGTGTGTGTGTGTGTCTGTGAGTGTGTGTCTGTATGCCTTTGTCTTTGTGTGTGTCTGTGTCTGTGTGTGTGTAAGTGGGTATGTTCTTGTATACCTGTATGTGTGTTTGTGTGGGTATGTGTCTGTGTGTGTGTCAGTGTGTGTGTATATGCGTATACACCTGTGTGTGTATGGGTATGTGTCTGTGTGTCCATGCATGTGTCTGTGTGCGTGTCTGTGTGTGTGTGTCTGTGGATGTGTATCTGTGGGTATGTGCCTGTGTGTGTGTGTCTGTGTGTATGTTTTTGTGTACCTGTGTGTGTGTCTGTGTGTGTGTGGGTATGTGTCTCTATGTGTGTTGGTATGTGTCTGTGTGTGTGTCTGTGTGTGTATGTCTGTGGGTATGTGTTTGTGGGTATGTGTCTCTGTGTGTGTGTCTATGTGTGTATATTTGTGGGTATGTATCTGTGTGTTTGTCTATGGGTATGTGACTGTGTGTCTATGTCTGTGTGTGCAGGTGTGCGTGTCTATGTGTATGTGTGTTTGCATATGTCTGTTTGTGTGTATGTGAATGTGTGTGTGTGTGTGTCTGTGTTTGTTTATGTGTATGTGTGCGTGTATGTGTGTGTCTATGCGTATGTGTGTGTATATATGTATGTGTCTGTTTGTGTTTGTCTATATGTGTGTCTATGTGTTTGTGTCTGTGTGCGTGTGTTTATGTTTGGGTTTGTATATGTGGGGGTGTGTCTTTGTGTGTGTTTCTATGTGTGTCCTTGTGTGTGTGTGTTTATGTGTGTGTCTATGTATCTATATGTGTGTGCGTATCTCTATATGTCTATGTGGGGCTTTTTATGTGTGTATGTTTTTGTGCCTATGTGTATGTCACTATGTATGTGTGCTTATGTGCGTATGTATATGTGTATGTATGCGTGTGTCTATCTGCGCGTTTCTATGTGTATATGTATGTGTGAGCTTATGTTTGTGTCTATGTGTGTGTGTCTATATGTTGGTGTCTATATGTGTGTCGTGTCTATGTGTGCGTGTGTCTATGTGTGTGTGTGCGCCTTTGAGGATGTCTATGTGTGTATGTCTATGTTTGTGTTTCCATGTGTGTTTCGTGTGTCCATATGTGTGTATCTATTTGTGTGTATGTGTATTTGTGCTTATGTGTGATTTATGTGTGTATGTCTATGTGCGTGTGTCTATGTGTATGTATATGTATGTGTATGTCTATGTGTTTATGTCTATGTGCGTGTGTTTATGTCCATGTGTCTATGTGTATGTGTCTACGTGTGTGTGTTTCTATGCGCGTGTGTATGTCTATGTGTGTGTGTTTTTGTGCTTGTGTCTATGTGTGTGTGTGTGTGTGTGTGTGTGTGTGTGTGTGTGTGTGTTTATGTGTGCATGTGTTTCTATGTGTATTGCCTCTCCTTTCCAGGTGTAGAGATCGCCGCTGGATTCATTGTTCTGCTTGCCGTTCAGGAGTTTCCATGTCAATGGCCTCTCCTACATTATTGTGTCCCCAGCAGCACCTTCATGAGGGGCCCCCTGTTTCTTTCAGAGCCTCCTGTGGGGCGCGACCGAGTACCCGGCGGTATAACTGGGCGGCAGATTGGGCTCATTAGCTTTGGTTGGCAGCCAATCTACGAGAAGGTAAACTCTGACTAAACCCGCCTAGGAGAGGAGGAACTCTGATTTTAAACCCACAAGTCCCAGAGAGTGCTGGTTAAGCTTTGGACGATGAGAGTATCATCGAATGTCTCGAGTAACTAGCATTTCGGGCAACGACTCTACTGCCTTGTGGAAACCTCGGGAGAGAGTAGGGATACGAGAGTAAACCCACATAGAAAATCGGTTGTGGTAGCTCCTGCGGCGGATGGTTTCAAAATCGCGAACTCATTCTGGCAACTCCTGCAGCTGAGTTGATGCTAAATTGTCATGCTTTGCATTCCTTGCTATTACACCATCGAAGCCGAGAGGGGGATCCTGCAGTTTGGGCAGCCCAGGGTCTCCATATTCAGCGACCAGGCTTGTGCTCTGAGAGGCTACTCACAGGGTACCATGCGAATGGTCTGCAAAGACTAAGACGCCTGTGAATGTTTCTTTGTGTCTTTCTATATTTGTGTGTATCTATGTGTGTGTGTGTCTGTGTGTGTGTCTTTGTATGTGCGTATATGTATGTAGGGAAGGCGGCCGGCGTGGACAATATACCAGCAGGTGGAGAGGTAGTGGTGGAAGGCCTGACACACATCTGCAACAAAATATGGGCGACAGGAAACTGGCCGGACATATGGACGAAATCAATAGTTATACCGTTACATAAGTCTGGAAACCTAAAGCTGTGCCAAAATTACAGAACAATAAGCCTCATCAGCCACCCTAGCAAGGTCATGCTTAGATTAATCCTCGACCGATTGAAACCCCAAGCAGAGAACATCATTGCCGAGGAGCAAGCAGGGTTCAGACAGGGAAGAAGCACTACAGAACAGAAATTTAATTTAAGGCTGCTAAGCGAGAAATATCTAGAACAGCAGCAAATACTGTATAATGTGTTTGTGGATTTTAAGAAGGCGTTTGATAGGGTTTGGCATAAAGCGCTTTGGGCAACCATGAGGATGTATAATATCAACGGAAATATTATAAATGGTCCTAGAACACCTGCATGACAAGGCGTCTAGCGCAGTTCTTGTGAATGGGAGGCGAGGGGACTGGTTTCGCACATCAGTTGGTGTGAGACAGGGGTGTACACTCTCTCCAACTCTTTTCAATATATTCCTGGAAGGAATTATGAGTGAGGCACTTGGAGGTCACGTTGGTACTGTCAAGATAGGGGGCCGAACGATTACCAACCTTCGTTTTGCAGACGATATTGACGGGTTGGCGGGTTCAGAAGCAGAACTCCAGGAATGGTTCAGAAGGCTCGATGAAACAGCTCTTGACTATGGTATAGAGATAAACGCTGGAAAGACAAAATTACTGACCAACAACGCCACGGGCTTCAACAGCAGGATAAAAGCTAACAGTCAGGAACTCGAAGTGGTTGACCGTTTTAAATATCTTGGGTCGATTGTCGGTGATGAAGGATCAAAATGTGAGGTGTTGGCCAGAATAGCACAGACAATAGCGGCGCTTGCACGGCTCAACAAAATCTGGCAAGATAAACGGTTAGCACTACGCACGAATATCAGATTAATGCGTACACTGGTCCTGTCAATATTCCTCTATGCGTGTGAGACATGGACAGTTACAGCGGACCTTCAACAAAGGATACAGGCCTTGGAGATGAGATGTTTCTGAAAACTTTTAAACGTCACGTACAAAGATCGAGTTACAAATGAGGAAATACGAGTTACAACAACAATAGGGCCTTTTGAAGACCTCTTGGCAACTGTCAAGAGAAGGAAACTCGCTTGGTACGGTCACATATCGAGATTAAATGGTCTTGCAAATACAATCCTCCATCGGAAAGGTGCATGGCAGACGACGAAGAGGCCGTGCCAAAAAGAGATGGGAGGACAACATAAAAGAATGGGTCAATCTCCGACCAGAAGAGGCACAGGCAGCGGCTTCTGACAGAGAGGAGTGGCGTGGGGTTGTGAGGATTTCTTCATGTGTGCCCCAACGACCTCACCGGTTACGGGATGACCTGACCTGACCTGATATGTATGTGTGTGTCTATATGCATGCGTGTCTGTGTGTGCGTGTGTCTATGTTTATGTGTCTGTGTGTCTATGTATGTGTGTGTTTATGTATGTGTGTGTGCATGCATGCGTGCGTGCATGTGTGTGTGTGTGTGTGTGTGTGTGTGTGTCTACGTGAGCGTTTGAAGACAGGAATAAGTGAGTTCTATTATTGTACATACATCATGTCTTGAGGTTATTTTGTTACAATAGTTTTCTAGATGATGTGAGACTGTTACAATAGTTTTCTAGATGATGTGAGACTGTTACAATAGTTTTCTAGATTTTGTGAGACTGTTACAAGGGCTTTCTAGATGATGTTAGTTTGTTACAAGAGTTTTCTAGATGATGTGAGACTGTTACAAGGGCTTTCTAGATGATGTTAGTTTGTTACAAGAGTTTTCTAGATGATGTGAGACTGTTACAAGGGCTTTCTAGATGATGTTAGTTTGTTACAAGAGTTTTCTAGATGATGGGAGACTGTTACAAGGGCTTTCTAGATGATGTTAGTTTGTTACAAGAGTTTTCTAGATGATGTGAGACTGTTACAAGAGTTTTCTAGATGATGTCAGTTATTAAGATACAATACCAAATGATGTCAATCGTTAAAACATGACTTATCTGATATCACATTCAGTGATGACTGACGAGAATTATGAGGGCGCCTTGCAGAAGTCACACAAGATCATGGGCCTTCTCAACGGTTATACAGAGACCCTGCTGTCCAGTAAGATGACCTTCTCCGCCAACCTGCACAGCATCATGGGCAACGCTTACATGGAGCTTGAGGACTTCGAGAATGCAGTCAAGCATCACCTCCAGGACTTAGCTATAGGAGAAGAACGGTCAGTATCGCGCCTGTTAGAAGTCAGTTTATTAGCGTTTGTCATCACTTTAGGGAAAGCCTAGAGACTAATGGACTGATCAGAGAGGAACTTAGAACAACGTCCCCATGCTAGGTTCAAATTGACAGGGAAAATGCAGTTGTTAGGTCATTGACCCGATGTCACCAAACGTTCACAGCATACAGGCTTAAAACACCAGTCAACATGGCTTCAGGGAAAGAGGAAGACCATGATTAAGATGTAATGGTTCTGTCGAAGACGGATGTGTCGGAACGGAAGGTGCAAATATTGCAGTCAAGCTGTGAACTAGCGACACAACGCATTCCGTTCTCCAGACAACATCATGCTACTTGCAAAGCCTAATTCAGGGCTTGGTAGAGGGAGTGAGAGAACGAACGCAGAAGGAGACGTGTTAACGGTTGTGTTGGAGATATGGATGGATTCAGAGCAGCGAGGACATCACGAATGATACACCAAAGAAGAGTATGCCTCCCTTGACCTCCGTCCAAGGACACAAGGGGGCATATGGCGAAGATTAGACGCGAATGAAGGTAACAGGTACTTATTAGCAGAGATATGCCGACGTTGATGAAGTGTGAGACTTGATTGTATTAGGTCCTCGGATCTATTGGAGGTCGGGACACATATCCCTCCGCTCAACTACCTGTCCTCTCCATCTGTCAGAAACGCATGTTCAGTTGGCAGACTAGAGCGGGACAAGCCTGGGCTTCGAGCCCACACGAGATACACGCACTGTGAAGCTGAGATAATTGTGGAATGAGCTGACAATACATGGACATATCTTCTTTGTCTATGGGCATATCTCATATGTCTATGGACATATCTTCTTTGTCTATGGGCATATCTCATATGTCTATGGACATATCTTCTTTGTCTATGGACATATCTTCTTTGTCTATGGACATATCTTCTTTGTCTATGGACATATATTCTTTGTCTATGGACATATTTTCTTTGTCTATGGACATATCTTCTTTGTCTATGGACATACCTTCTTTGTCTCCGGACATATCTTCTTTGTCTATGGACATATCTTCTTTGTCTATGGACATATCTTCTTTGTCTATGGAAATATCTCCTCTATGAAAATAACTCCTCTATGGACATATCACCTCTATGGACATATCTCTTCTATGGACATATCTCCTCTGTCTATGGACATATCTTCTCTGTCTATGGACATATCGTCTTGTTCTCTAGGCATATCTTCTATATGGACATATCTCCTCTGTCTATGGACATATCTTCTCTGTATATGGAACAAGAACAAATACACACACACATACACACACACATACACACATACATACACATACACATACATATACACACATACACACAAATACACATACATACACACAAATAAACACACACGTGCATACACACACATACACATATACATGCACACACAGACACACATACACAAAACACACACACACATACATACATACACACATACACACACACATACACACACGTACATACTCACACACATACACACATACATAAACACATACACACCCATACACACATACACAAACGTACATACACACACATGCATACATACATACACACACATAAGCACAAATACACGCATACACACATACACACACATACACACACGTACATACTTACACATACACACATACACATACATACACACATACACACCCATACACACGTACACATACGTACATACACATACATACACACATACATAGACACACTTAAACACACATACACGCATACACACATACAAACACACTTACACACATACACACATTCATACACACACAACACACACACATATACACACATATACACACACATATACACATACACACTTACATACACACACGTACTACCGCAACTATTGCTCCTGAAATGTCCTCTTCGGTTAAAATGCACAGGTAAACGGTTAAACCACGCACTGACCCACACACATACATACACCCACACACACATACCCACACACACAAACACACACACGCACAGAACCACACACATAAATACATACACACACACACACACACACACATAGAGACATGTGTAGTTTCGCTGAGTAATTACTTATCTGAAGTGTTACAACATGTATCCACACCCCTCACGACTACACACAGTAACTAACAAAGTAAACACTCTCTTGTCCTACTAAAGTCCTTATAGTTTTATTATTAAGCCCCAACAATATTAGCAAAAATAAAAATATACATCTGAATTAAATAATCATAATACCTATATCTCTTCATTTAAATATCAACTACATCAGAGGTTTTAAGCACTAGCTTTTGTTAACTCCTTCAGACTACCAAACCCAACATTCTCGCCTCTACCCTGCCCTTATCTGCACACTCTCTCAAACTCGCCTTTACGATCGTATTATGTACTCTGTCGTTCTGTGCATTCACACACACTCAGATTCCTTCAGTCAGGTGAACTGTACATCCACATTCGATCGATTCACGTATACTCAGGTGATCTGTTCGTTCATATGAATTTAGATCACATCACTTATAGTCGGAATCTCGTACTCACTTGTGATCACGCCCTCAGTCGATCTGTGCATACACACACCTCAGAACACAATTCGTTCCCAAAGTGTCCTGCACAATACCACAGACAATACCGTATTCTTGCGTTCATATGTACTAGATCACGCATCGTTCACTGTGTCCTGCACGTACGGCACACATTGAGATCTCTTCCTCTTCATATGGTGTCCAACACACTAACTTAAAGAGCGACAGGCCAAAACTCGAAGGTGTATGCTGGTTCAGTCACTGTGCAAACACACACTCAACTCTCTCTCTCATAGTCAGCCTGCTAGCTACTAGCGGCCTATCAATCTCTCTCCGGGATCAAGATGCTGAGCAGCGCATGAGCTGCAGTGGTCAGTTACCCATAGCTGGCTGCTAACGTCAGGGCCAGCGAACCAGAGCTGCCAAGACCCTTCTACACCTCCACGTGGTGATCCTAGATAACAGGCTGCAACAGAGCAGAAGGAGAAGGGATCGAAGAGGAAATGCTAACCCGGTACTAAAAAAAATGCTTGCTGAAGTCGGATGTGTTGGACCACAAGGTACAAATACCGCAGTCAAGCTGTAAACTACGACACAGCGCATTCCGTTCTCTGGACTACATTCTTCTACTTAGGCCCGTGTCAGAGTTTGGTAGCGGGAGAATGAGAACGAACGAAGCCTAGCCAAGACAAACTATTTGTTAAGAAAGTAAACAGAATATCATATTGTCAAACTATTTGTGAAGGAAGTAAACAGAATATCGTATTGACAAACTATTTGTGAAGAAAGTAAACAGAATATCCTATTGTCAAACTATTTGTGAAGAAAGTAAACAGAATATCCTATTGAACTTTTTGCGAAGAAAGTAAACAGAATGTCCTATTGAACTATTTGTGAAGAAAGTAAACAGAATATCCTATTGTCAAACTATTTGTGAAGAAAGTAAAAAGAATATCATATTGTCAAACTATTTGTGAAGAAAGTAAACAGAATATCATATTCAACTATTTGTGAAGAAAGTAAACATAATATCATATTGTTAAACTATTTGTGAAGAAAGTAAACAGAATATCATATTGTCAAACTATTTGTGAAGAAAGTAAACAGAATATCATATTGAACTATTTGTTAAGAAAGTAAACAGAATATCCTATTGTCAAACTATTTGTGAAGAAAGTAAACAGAATTTCATATTGAACTATTTGTGAAGAAAGCAAACAGAATATCCTATTGTCAAACTATTTGTGAAGAAAGCAAACATAATATCATATTGTCAAACTATTTGTGAAGAAAGTAAACAGAATATCCTATTGTCAAACTATTTGTGAAGAAAGTAAACAGAATATCCTATTGTCAAACTATTTGAGAAGAAAGTAAACGGAATATCATATTGTCAAACTATTTGTGAAGAAAGTAAACAGAATATCATATTGAACTATTTGTTAAGAAAGTAAACAGAATATCCTATTGTCAAACTATTTGTGAAGAAAGTAAACAGAATATCATATTGAACTATTTGTGAAGAAAGCAAACAGAATATCCTATTGTCAAACTGTTTGTGAAGAAAGAAAACATAATATCATATTGTCAAACTATTTGTGAAGAAAGTAAACAGAATATCCTATTGTCAAACTATTTGTGAAGAAAGTAAACAGAATATCCTATTGTCAAACTATTTGAGAAGAAAGTAAACAGAATATCATATTGTCAAACTATTTGTGAAGAAAGTAAACAGAATATCCTATTGTCAAACTATTTGTGAAGAAAGTAAACAGAATATCATATTGTCAAACTATTTGTGAAGAAAGTAAACATAATATCCTATTGTCAAACTATTTGTAAAGAAAGTAAACATAATATCCAATTGTCAAACTATTTGTAAAGAAAGTAAACAGAATATCATATTGTCAAACTATTTGTGAAGAAAGTAAACAGAATATCATATTGTCAAACTATTTGTGTAGAAAGTAAACAGAATATCCTATTGTCAAACTATTTGTGAAGAAAGTAAACAGAATATCATATTGTCAAACTATTTGTGTAGAAAGTAAACAGAATATCCTATTGTCAAACTATTTGACCTTGTTTGTATTTAAACTATTATTCAAACAATGATGGAATACCAATCCAGGTCAGTCTTCAGAGTTAATCTTTGCCCAGTCTTTTATAGTCTCATGCAACTTCATGGCTGTCCAATGGGCTTCTATTGGTTGTCTGACTTAGCCATCACTCTAATTTTAATATATCTCCAATTAGTTGCTATTGGACAAATAACTCCGAATTGCTGTCACTCTAATTTCGTAGCAAGTCGTGGCGGCCTCTGACCGTCACCTCCCCCCCCCTCCCCCACTACGCTAAATCAGAACGCCAGAGTGGTCAGCTCCGAACACCTCCTACCTGTACCAGACACATTCCTCCACCTAACTTCTCGTTTCCTTTGTCGACCTAGTGTTGAAACAGTGGTTGACCTTGGCACACATCCAGGAAATCTTTGTTCCCAGAGTCGCCGGCCTAATCACCCCTGCCCTAAAAGCCTATGCTCCAGCTGGAAATTTTACACATGCATAGACACACAAATCCGCGCGCGCACACACACACACACACACACACACACACTGACACATACATACGCAAACACACACACACACACACACAACCGCACACACACACACACACCCACATGCTCATGTACACAATAATGTTCAATACTTGGACCTGCAGAGAGTGTATCTATCTTCTCCAGTGATGGGTGCTGGGGGTCAGACATGTCTCACAATGAGCTTCTCATCGTCACCCCTTTCACCCACGTCACCTCTATCACCCACGTCACCCATATCACCCTTATCATCTTTATCACCCCTATCACTCACGTCACCCCCATCACCCACGTCACCCATATCACCCCTAGTACCCCTATCACCCCTATCACCTACGTCACCCCTATCACTCCTATCACCCACGTCACCCCTATCACCCACGTCACCCCTATCACCCCTATCACCCACGTCACCCCTATCACCCACGTCACCCCTATCACCAATGTCACCCCTATAACCAGCGACACCTTTATCACCCCTATCACCCACGTCATCCCTATCACCCACGTCACCACTATCACCCACGTCACCCCTATCACCCACGTCACCCCTATCATCCACGTCACCCCTATCACCCACGTCACCCCTATCACCCACGTCACCCCTATCACCCACGTCACTCCTATCACCCACGTCACACCTATCACCCACGTCACCCCTATCACCTACGTCACCCCTATCACCCACGTCTCCCTATCACCCATGTCACCCCTATCAACTACGTCAGCCCTATCACCTACGTCAGCCCTATCACCTACGTCAGCCCTATCACACACGTCTTCCTATCACCCCGTTACCCCTATCACCCCGTTACCCCTATCACCACGTTACCCCTATCACCACGTTACCCCTATCATCCACGTCACCTCTATCACCACGTTACCCCTATCATCCACGTCACCTCTATCACCACGTTACCCCTATCATCCACGTCACCTCTATCACCCACGTCACCCCTATCACCCACGTCACCCCTTTCACCCACGTTACCCCAATCACCCACGTCACATCTATCACATACGCCACCCTCATCATGTCAACCGTTTCTCATCCTTAGCGTCAACGAGCAGGCTGAGTCTAGGGCCCTAGATAACCTAGGCCGTGTGTACGCCAAGAATGGCCACTTCCAAAAAGCCATCGAAGTGTAAGTTGCCATGGTTCCAGGCCACTGTTGATGTTACTGGTAGGGACTGACATAATGATGATGCCAGTAGGACAGCGTATGTTTCACGCTCTGTTGAAAAAATGAATAAATCGTGAGCTCATATAGATCGCGTATTCAAACTGCTCATTTTTTTGTTCTATGAATAATTTGGTAGGTGTTTTCATTTGTTTTGTACTCTGCACCGACGAAGACCTTTCGTTTGTGTCTGAGTTGTACATGTCAATGTGATTTCCCATTCTCTGTTATAGTGGTTCCAATTGGTGTTCTAAAGCAACGAACGAGAAGGTCCGTCTCAAAGATTGACAGTTCCGTGTCAAAGATTGACAGTTCTGTCTCAAAGATTGACAGTTCCGTGTCAAAGATTGACAGTTCCGTCTCAAAGATTGACAGTTCAGTGTCAAAGATTGAGTAGTTCATTGTAAAGACGAAAAGGAGAACAATATTATGAAGACATTTAAAAAATAAATATACAAAATACAAAATACAATTTAGATTTTCAATTTGGCGATCAGAAAAAAATGAAAAACATAAACGGTAATAAATGCAAGCTTCTCACAGGGAAAGGAGGGTATCATCGGATAGGGTTGGTCACACTTGGGAAGGCATCCAGGAATGAGGCTGATCACATGTTGGGAAGGCATCCAGGAATGAGGCTGATCACATGTTGGGAAGGCATCCAGGAATGAGGCTGATCACATGTTGGGAAGGCATCCAGGAATAAGGCTGATCACATGTTGGGAAGGCATCCAGGAATGAGGCTGATCACATGTTGGAAAGGCATCCAGGAATAAGGCTGATCACATGTTGGGAAGGCATCCAGGAATGAGGCTGATCACATGTTGGAAAGGCATCCAGGAATAAGGCTGATCACATGTTGGGAAGGCATCCAGGAATGAGGCTGATCACATGTTGGGAAGGCATCCAGGAATGGGGGCTGATCACATGTTGGGAAGGCATCCAGGAATGGGGAGGGGGGGGGTGATCACATGTTGGGAAGGCATCCAGGAATGAGGCTGATCACATGTTGGGAAGGCATCCAGGAATGAGGCTGATCACATGTTGGGAAGGCATCCAGGAATGAGGCTGATCACATATTGGGAAGGCATCCAGGAATGGGGGCTGATCACATGTTGGGAAGGCATCCAGGAATGGGTCTGTGATCACATGTTGGGAAGGCATCCAGGAATGAGGCTGATCACATATTGGGAAGGCATCCAGGAAAGGGGAGGGGGGGGGCTGATCACATGTTGGGAAGGCATCCAGGAATGGGGGCTGATCACATGTTGGGAAGGCATCCAGGAATGAGGCTGTGATCACATGTTGGGAAGGCATCCAGGAATGAGGCTGTGATCACATGTTGGGAAGGCATCCAGGAATGAGGCTGTGATCACATGTTGGGAAGGCATCCAGGAATGAGGCTGTGATCACATGTTGGGAAGGCATCCAGGAATGAGGCTGTGATCACATGTTGGGAAGGCATCCAGGAATGAGGCTGATCACATGTTGGGAAGACATCCAGGAATGAGGCTGATGACATGTTGGGAAGGCATCCAGGAATGAGGCTGATCACATGTTGGGAAGGCATCCAGGAATGAGGCTGATCACATGTTGGGAAGGCATCCAGGAATGAGGCTGATCACATGTTGGGAAGGCATCCAGGAATGAGGCTGATCACATGTTGGGAAGGCATCCAGGAATGAGGCTGATCACATGTTGGGAAGGCATCCAGGAATGAGGCTGATGACATGTTGGGAAGGCATCCAGGAATCGGACAGGTGGCACTTCAGTTTATGAAAGCTTCCTCTGATAAAACGATGTTCCTAACACTCCATCCCCGAAGACAGAATCAGTTTACGGGGCAAGCTGTTCCGTTGATATCCCTTTAAGTGTGTTATAACTGCTCATGTTTGTAATGCAAACACAATACAAGCTTCTCGTGGCTCTGTTCGAGCATCGCACTACAACCGTTACAACCCGACACACTCAAACCTTCATCACCTGCGAACACGACAACCCAGATGTTGTGACTGGCTCTTATTATATTCTCTGCCAAGTTATGTTCTACCTACCTACGCTTCTCTCCTCTTGCTCGTGGGTCCCAGTACAGTGCATCTCCGATTATATTCTTATTTTCTTTCCTTTATGTAAAATATATCCATCTCAACACTGTCTCATTCCTCTGACACCGAATTGACGTTATCCTCGTACTATTCCACAAGTTTATTTATCTGGAGGCAAATACGAGACTGAGGTATCTGATTGTGGAAGGTCCACAGCTAGTCTATGGGACTTACAATACTGAAAGGTGATAGGTGCCATAGCAGACACTGCTGTGGGGGATGGAGTGTGTGAGGCTGCATCGTACTAGCTTTCAACTTTTTCTGAGGTGAGATGACCAGCTAGTCTTTTCGTCGCTATGTCTTCCATATCTGTAAGCGGGGTATGCAGGTTCATCTGGGTAGGCCACGTCGTGTTTAGATTGAAGATCAACATGTTTCCATTGCCACGAGACACGCTCTAACTGTTCTACCACCCAAAAGATCCACAGTACACTGTGCTTCACAAAACCATACGTGATAAACTCTCCATGATGTAAAAACTATTCATGGTCACTCTAAATGGTTGTAAAACTGTAAAACTGTACATGGTTGTAAAACTGTAAAACTGTACATGGTTGTAAAACTGTAAAACTGTACATGGTGGTAAAACTGTAAAACTGTACATGGTTGTAAAACTGTGAAACTTGTACATGGTTGTAAAACTGTACATGGTTGTAAAACCGTACATGGTTATAAAACTGTACATGGTTGTAAAGCTATAAAACTATACAGGGTTGTAAAACTGTACATGGTTGTAAAACTATAAAACTGTACATGGTAGTAAAACTGTACATGGTAGTAAAACTGTACATGGTAGTAAAACTGTACATGGTTGTGAAACTGTAAAACTGTACATGGTTGTGAAACTATAAAAGTGTACATGGTTGTAAAACTGTACATGGCTGTAAAACTATAAAACTGTACATGGTTGTAAAACTGTATATGATTGTAAAACTGTTCATAGCTGTAAAACTGTACATGGTTGTAAAACTGTAAAACTGTACATGGTTGTAAAACTGTAAAACTCTGTATAGTTGTAAAACTGTACATGGTTGTAAAACAGTACATAGTTGTAAAGCTGTATACGGTTGTAAATCTGTAAGACTGTACATGGTTGTAAAACTGTAAAACTGTACATGGTTGTAAAACTGTACACGGTTGTAAAACTGTGCATGGTTATAAGACTGTTAAACTGTACATGGTTGTAAAACTGTACATGGTTGTAAAACTGTAAGCAATTGTAAAACTGTAAATGCTGGTAAAACTGAAGATGATGTAAAAAGCAATCCTCTCTTTACATTTCTCTTAACTGCACTCTGCTCCATCGGCTACTTTCTTCGATATGTGTGTGGCTGGCTAACTGGCCGACCTATTTAGATACAATCAATCGTTAGGCCCAGCCTGTGGTTGTGCTCACGTACACCAACATGAACGTTCTAACCACTTGTTCTTCCATGCTCCACTGATGTCGTTATCTTCTGTAACCTTTAAGTGCTTAACATAACAAACTGAACCATCTCGGTTGTCGACACCCTCTCCATGTACTCTCAGATGTTGGAATAGTATTTGAAGTAAGGTAGGAACAATCTATACCATTTAGGCTCACCGAGTATATGAGGGACTACGGTAAAATGCAACATAATTCAAGTACACAAAACTAGTGTAAGATTCCGGTAAAACTCAATAAACTCTGTTACTGCTCGAATTTATCGATGCTGTTCCACCGTGCGTGTATGTTAGCCATTAGCATGCTTCTGTTAGTAATTAGCGTGATGTGTTAGCCATTAGCGTGCTGTGTTAGCCATTAGCGTGCTGTGTTAGCCATTAGCGTGCTGTTAGCCATTATCGTGTTTTGTGTTAGCCATTCGCGTGTTGTGCTAGCCATTAGCGTGTTGTGTTAGTGTGGCAGATCCAACTGTTTACTCTAGGTTATTCTAACTAAAACGTTACCACACTCAACCACACCATTCATGACCTCACACAGCAAATGACACAGCACACAGCAGGTGGCATATTTATTATATAATACTTATGCAGCACTATCAAAGTGAGGGCAATGAAATTACACAGAATACAAGAAATATCATCCTAACTAAATATTCATAAGTATATAAATGTTTATATAAATATTAACTGAAGCGGAAATTTTAAGCATTAGCTATTAATGGAATTCCCAACTATCAAAACCCAGTTCTATTGCCGTACACACATCACACCCCCTCCCGTTATCTGCATCATCAACACACTCAAAAACTCTTCCTCACTCAAATCCCCTCAGGTGGATGATCTGGACACAATGCATATATATACTCACATATGATCTCTCAACTCAGTCGATCTGCGTATACACACAACTCTAGAACATACCTCGTTCCTTTGGTGTCTACACACACTACACACACATCTAGATCTCACTTAGTGAATCTACATACTCGCTTAGCTTGTCAGGACGTATCTCGTTCACAAGGTGTCGTGCGTACAACACACATTCAGATTACCTCTAGATAAGACGCCCACCTATTTGAGCGACTGGCCCCGATTCAATGGCATATGCTGTTTGAGCGATCCTGTTCTATCTCTAACATTCGTTCAACAGTCTTTCAATCGCTCTTCTACTAAGTCGGTCAGCTAAAGAGAATCCTATCTATATTATCTCTCTCGCTCTCATCCCCTCTCCATGGCCAGCCTGCTTGAGCTAAACTTTGTCTAGTGTTATATAGTCTCAAGCAGTATCAGAGCTGACCAATGGATCTCTGGTTGATGGCCCAATTCAGTCGATATTGGAACGAATTACTCTGAACACCTGTCACTCATCAATCGCAGCAAGTTCCACTGCCATCCCGTCTGTTACTCATCCCACACTACCCAAATCGGAACGCCAGTGGTCAGTTCCTACCTCTACAAATTCTTTTCCACACACCGTTTTGCTTTGTTGAGACGGTGAGTGACCTTGGCGTAGTGTCCAGACGGAGAGTGATCTTGGCACGCATTCAGGTACCTTTGTTCTCAGCGTTGCCAACCACATCACCCCTGCCCTAAACGCTAATGCTCGGGCTGGAACTGTTACATTAGCCATTAGCGTGTTGTGTGTTAGCCATTACCGGGTTGTGTGTTAGCCATTACCGGGTTGTGTGTTAGCCACTACCGGGTTGTGTGTTAGCCATTACCGGGTTGTATATCAGACATTACGATGTCGTACATTAGCCATTACCGGGTTGTGTGTTAGCCATTACCGGGTTGTGTGTTAGCCATTACCGAGTTGTGTGTTAGCCATTACCGGGTTGTATATCAGACATTACGATGTCGTACATTAGTCATTTTGAATATATTTGATAACAGTTGCAACCAAAACTAAGTTGCAGAGTGAAACAATTCTTTTAGTGAAACAATTCTTCCAGTAAAACAATTATTATCGTGAAACAATTCTTCCAGTGAAACAATTCTTCCTGTGAAACAATTACAATTCTACCTGTGAAACAAATCTTCCTGTGAAACAATTACAATTCTTCCTATGAAACAAATCTTCCTGTGAAACAATTACAATTCTTCCTGTGAAACAAATCTTCCTGTGAAACAATTACAATTCTACCTGTGAAACAAATCTTCCTGTGAAACAATTACAAATCTTCCTGTGAAACAAATCTTCATGTAAAACAATTACAATTCTTCCTGTGAAACAAATCTTCATGTGAAACAATTACAAATCTTCCTGTGAAACAAATCTTCCTGTGAAACAAATCTTCCTGTGAAACAAATCTTCATGTGAAACAAATCTTCCTGTGAAACAACTCTTCCTGTGAAACAACTCTTCCTGTGAAACAAATCTTCCTGTGAAACAAATCTTCCTGTGAAACAAATCTTCCTGTGAAACAATTACAAATCTTCCTGTGAAACAAATCTTCCTGTGAAACAAATCTTCCTGTGAAACAAATCTTCCTGTGAAACAAATCTTCCTGTGAAACAAATCTTCCTGTGAAACAAATCTTCCTGTGAAACAAATCTTCCTGTGAAACAAATCTTCCTGTGAAACAACTCTACCTGTGAAAAAAAATCTTCCTGTGAAACAAATCTTCCTGTGAAACAAATCTTCCTGTGAAACAACTCTTCCTGTGAAACAAATCTTCATGTGAAACAAATCTTCCTGTGAAACAAATCTTCCTGTGAAACAAATCTTCCTGTGAAACAACTCTTCCTGTGAAACAAATCTTCCTGTGAAACAAATCTTCCTGTGAAACAAATCTTCCTGTGAAACAATTCTTCCTGTGAAACAACTCTTCCTGTGAAACAAATCTTCCTGTGAAACAATTCTTCATGTGAAACAAATCTTCCTGTAGGTTGGAAAAGAAGTTGCCGATGAGCAAGAGCGAACTGGAAACATCCTGGTTGTGTCTGGAGCTGGGTAGATCCCATCTGGAGCTGGGCACGACGCGCCTCGCCAAGGAATATGGTGAGAGGTCTCTGACTGCAGCGGAGAGGGCACGGGATGACAACTGGAGGCTGCATGCGTTCGTTCTTATTTCAGAAGCTGATGGTCAGTTGGTATCTGTCCACGTTCTGGTTGTTGGGGTTGTTTGGTTGTGGTTGTGGTTGTTGGGGTTGTTGGGGTTGTTGTGATTGTTGGGTTGTTGTGGTTGTTCGGGTTGTTGTGGTTGTGATTGTTGGGGTTGTTGTGGTTGTGGTGGTTGGGGTTGTTGGGGTTGTTGTGGTTTTTGGGGTTGTTGTGGTTGTTCGGGTTGTTGTGGTTGTGATTGTTGGGGTTGTTGTGGTTGTGGTTGTGGTTGTTGTGGTTGGGGTTGTTGGGGTTGTTGGGGTTGTGGTTGTTGGGGCTGTTGTGGTTGTGGGGTTGTTGTGGTTGTTCGGGTTATTGTGGTTGTGGTTGTTGGGCTTGTTGTGGTTGGAGTTATGGTTATTGGGGTTGTGGCTGTTGAGGTTGTGGTTGTTGGGGATGTTGTGGTTGTTGGGGTTGGGGTTGTTGTGGTTGTGGTTGTTGGGGGTTGTTGGGGTTTTGGTTGTTGGAGTTGTTGTGGTTGTTGGGGTTGTGATTGTGGTTGTTGGGGTTGTGGCTGTTGGGGTTCTTGGGGATGTGGTTGTTGGAGTTGTTGTGGTTGTTGGGGTTGTGGTTGTTGGGATTGTGGTTGTTTTGGTTGTTGGGGTTGTGGTTGTTGAGGTTGTGGTTGTTGGGATTGTTGTGGTTGTTGTGGTTGTGGTTGTTGGGGTTGTTGTGATTGCTGGGGTTGTTTGAGTTGTTGTGGTTGTTGGGGTTGTGGTTGTTGTGGTTGTTGGGGTTGTTGGGGTTGTTGTGGGTTGTTGGGGTTGTTGGGGTTGTGGTTGTTGGGGTTGTGGATGTTCGGATTGTTGTGGTTGTTGGGGTTGTGGTTGTGGCTGTTGGGGCTTGTTGGGATTGTTGTGGTTGTTGGGGTTGTTCTGGTTGTGGTTGTTGGGGTTGTTGGTATTGTGGTTTTTGAGGTTGCTGTGGCTGTGGTTGTTGTGGTTGTGGTAGTTAGGTTTGTGGTTGTTGGGGTTGTGGTTGTTGTGGTTGTGGTTGTTGGGGTTGTTGTGGTTGTTTGGGTTGTTGTGGCTGTTAGGGTTGGGGTTGTTGGGGTTTTGGTTGTTGGGATTGTGGTTGTGGTTGTTGAGGTTTTTGTGGTTGTTGGGATTGTTGTGGTTGTTTGGTTTGTTGGGGTTGTGGTTGTTGGGGGTTGTTGGGGTTGTTGGTGTTGTTGTGGTTGTTGGGGTTGTTGTGGTTGCGGTTTTTGGGGGTTGTTGGGGTTGTTTGTGTTGTTGTGGTTGTTGGGGTTGTGGTTATTGGGTTTGTGGTTGTTGGGATTGTTGTGGTTGTTGGGTTGTTGGGGCTGTTGGGGTTGTTGGGGTTGTTGTGGTTGTTGGGGTTGTGGTTGTTGGTGTTGTTCTGGTTGTTGGGGTTGTTGTGGTTGTATTGGTTGTGGTTGTTTGGTTTGTTGGGGTTGTGGTTGTTGGGGGTTGTTGGGGTTGTTGGTGTTGTTGTGGTTGTTGGGGTTGTTGTGGTTGCGGTTTTTGGGGGTTGTTGGGGTTGTTTGTGTTGTTGTGGTTGTTGGGGTTGTGGTTATTGGGTTTGTGGTTGTTGGGATTGTTGTGGTTGTTGGGTTGTTGGGGCTGTTGGGGTTGTTGGGGTTGTTGTGGTTGTTGGGGTTGTTGGGGTTTGTTGGGATTGTTGTGGTTGTTGGGGCTGTTGTGGTTGTTGGGGTTGTTGTGGTTGTTGGGGTTGTTGGGGTTGTTGTGGTTGTTGGGGTTGTTGTGGTTGTTAGGGTTGTGGTTGTTGTTGTGGTTGTTGTTGTGGTTGTTGTTGTGGTTGTTGTTGTGGTTGTTGTTGTGGTTGTTGTTGTGGTTGTTGGAGTTGTTGGGGTTGTGGTTGTTGGGGTGGTTGGTAGGGTTGTGGTTGTTGTTGTGGTTGTTGGAGTTGTTGTGGTTGTTGGGGTGGTTGGTAGGGTAGTGGTTGTTGTTGTGGTTGTTCTTGTGGTTGTTGTTGTGGTTGGTAGGGTTGTGGTTGTTGTTGTGGTTGTTGGAGTTGTTGTGGTTGTTGGGGTTGTGGTTGTGGTTGTTGGGGTGGTTGTTGTTGGGGCTGTTGTGGTTGTTGGGGTGGTTGTTGTTGGGGTTGTTGTGGTTGTTAGGGTTGTAGTTGTGGTTGTGGTTGTTGGGGTTGTGGTTGTTGGTGTTGTTCTGGTTGTTGGGGTTGTTGTGGTTGTATTGGTTGTGGTTGTTGGGGTTGTTGTGGTTGTTGGGGTTGTTGTGGTTGTTGGGGTTGTGGTTGCTGGGGTTGTTGTGGTTGTGGTTGTTGCGGTTGTGGTTGTTGTTGTTGGGGTTGTGGTTGTTGGGGTTATGGATGTTGGGGTTGTGGTTATTGGGGTTGTGCTTTTTGGGGTTGTTGGGGTTGTTGTAGTTGCGGTTGTTGGGGTTTTGGTTGTTAAGGTTGTGGTTGTTGGGGTTGCGGTTTTTGGGGTTGTTGGGATTATGGTTGTTGGGGTTGTGGTTGTTGGGGTTGTGGTTGTTGAGGTTGTTGGGGTTGTGGTTGTGGTAGTTTGGGTTGTTGGTGTTGTGGTAGTTGGGGTTATTGGGGTTGTGGTTGTTGTCGTTGTGGTTGTTGTCGTTGTGGTTGTTGTCGTTGTGGTTGTTGTCGTTGTGGTTGTTGTCGTTGTGGTTGTCGTGGTTGTTGTGGTTGTTGTCGTTGTGGTTGTTGTCGTTGTGGTTGTTGTCGCTGTGGTTGTCGTCGTTGTGGTTGTTGTCGTTGTGGTTGTTGTGGTTGTTGTCGTTGTGGTTGTTGTCGTTGTGGTTGTCGTCGTTGTGGTTGTTGTCGTTGTGGTTATCGCGGTTGTTGTGGTTGTCGTCGCTGTGGTTGTCGTCGTTGTGGTTGTTGTCGTTGTGGTTGTCGTCGTTGTGGTTGTCGTCGTTGTGGTTGTTGTCGTCGTGGTTGTTGTCGTTGTGGTTGTTGTCGCTGTGTTAGTTAAAGCTGTGATGGGATAACAAGGTGTTACATCACAGTCCATCTGACGGATATGATGGGTTGACATGAGAGATCACAGTCCATCTGACGGATATGATGGGTTGACATGAGAGATCACAGTCCATCTGACGGATATGATGGGTTGACATGAGAGATCACAGTCCATCTGACGGATATGATGGGTTGACATGAGAGATCACAGTCCATCTGACAGATATGATGGGTTGACATGAGAGATCACAGTCCATCTGACGGATATGATGGGTTGACATGAGAGATCACAGTCCATCTGACGGATATGATAGGTGGACATGAGAGATCACAGTCCATCTGACGGATATGATGGGTTGACATGAGAGATCACAGTCCATCTGACGGATATGATAGGTTGACATGAGAGATCACAGTCCATCTGACGGATATGATGGGTTGACATGAGAGATCACAGTCCATCTGACGGATATGATGGGTTGACATGAGAGATCACAGTCCATCTGACGGATATGATGGGTTGACATGAGAGATCACAGTCCATCTGACGGATATGATGGGTTGACATGAGAGATCACAGTCCATCTGACGGATATGATGGGTTGACATGAGAGATCACAGTCCATCTGACGGATATGATGGGTTGACATGAGAGATCACAGTCCATCTGACGGATATGATGGGTTGACATGAGAGATCACAGTCCATCTGACGGATATGATGGGTTGACATGAGAGATCACAGTCCATCTGACGGATATGATTGGTTGACATGAGAGATCACAGTCCATCTGACGGATATGATGGGTTGACATGAGAGATCACAGTCCATCTGACGGATATGATTGGTTGACATGAGAGATCACAGTCCATCTGACGGATATGATGTGTTGACATGAGAGATCACAGTCCATCTGACGGATATGATGGGTTGACATGAGAGATCACAGTCCATCTGACGGATATGATGGGTTGACATGAGAGATCACAGTCCATCTGACGGATATGATGGGTTGACATGAGAGATCACAGTCCATCTGACGGATATGATAGGTTGACATGAGAGATCACAGTTCATCTGACAGATATGATGGGTTGACATGAGAGATCACAGTCCATCTGACGGATATGATGGGTTGACATGAGAGATCACAGTCCATCTGACGGATATGATTGGTTGACATGAGAGATCACAGTCCATCTGACGGATATGATGGGTTGACATGAGAGATCACAGTCCATCTGACGGATATGATGGGTTGACATGAGAGATCACAGTCCATCTGACGGATATGATGGGTTGACATGAGAGATCACAGTCCATCTGACGGATATGATGGGTTGACATGAGAGATCACAGTCCATTTGACGGATATGATAGGTTGACATGAGAGATCACAGTCCATCTGACAGATATGATGGGTTGACATGAGAGATCACAGTCCATCTGACGGATATGATAGGTTGACATGAGAGATCACAGTCCATCTGACGGATATGATGGGTTGACATGAGAGATCACAGTCCATCTGACGGATATGATTGGTTGACATGAGAGATCACAGTCCAAATTTTAAATCTGCCAGGTTAGAAGTCCACATGCCACAGAGCAAAAGTCAATCTCCCAGTCCAACGGGTGCGATGCCACAGAACAGAAGTCAATGTCCCAGTCCAACAGGTGCGATGCCACAGAACAGAAGTCAATGTCCCAGTCCAACAGGTGCGATGCCACAGAACAGAAGTCAATGTCCCAGTCCAACAGGTGCGATGCCACAGAACAGAAGTCAATGTCCCAGTCCAACAGGTGCGATGCCACAGAACAGCTTACAATATGTCGGTCCGACAGGCGAAATGTCCAATATTGTCACGCGTGGCTGACTGAAGAACCAGATATCACACTGCGTCACGTGTGGCTGACTAAAGGAGCAGATATCACACCCCGTCACGTGTGGCTGACTGAAGGACCAGCTATCACATTCCGTCACGCCTTACTGACTGAGAGACCAGATATCACACCCCGTCACGCCTGACTGAATGAAGGACCAGATGTCACACCTGACAGGAGAGTAAATACGACCAGTTGTCAAGAATATTCATACTCTAATCTTCCTCGAGTGTTATAAATAAAAGACAACTCAAAAGGGATGTACATGAGATTAGAAATCTCATCATGTAACATTGCTACCAAAAAACCACTTTAACTACTCGGATGCAGACCAAATTCGAAATAGGTCAGCTGTTGCGCTGGACTTCAGCTTCAACTGGACCGAAAAGACGAATAACAATCTTCAAGATGCATCAGGTATGACCGATTCAACCATTGACTTCCCATTTCATATTAAATATTCGATCTGCCGATAACAGGTCAGCAAAACGACTTGACAGCCAACTAACCTATAAGTGACGTCGCGCATACTGACTGACAGCCAGCTGACCTAGAAGGGACGTCACACATACTGACTGACAGCCAGCAGACTTATAAGGGACGTCGCCCATACTGACTGACAGCCAGCAGACCTGTAAGTGACGTCGTCCATACTGACTGACAGCCAGCTGACCTATAAGGGACGTCGTCCATACTGACTGACAGCCAGCAGACCTATAAGGGACGTCGCCCATACTGACTGACAGCCATCTCTTGTTGTCTCCAGTGAAATCCGGGCGCCTGTCATCGGCATTGATCAGCTTTGAAAAGGCCCTGGAGCTGGCCACGCTCTTGAGTAAGTTAGTTACACACTTGTTTACTGTGACCTTGACAGGTGTCTGTGTGCGCGTGCTTATGTGTACGTTGTGTGTGTATGCGTGTGTGTATGTGTGTGTGTGTATGTGTGTGCGTGTTGGAGTGTGTGTGTGTGCGTGTTTGTGTATGTGCGTGCGTGTGTTTGTGAGTGCGCGTGCGTGTAAGTGTGTAAGAGTGCGTGTGCGTGTCTACGCGTGTGTCTGCGCGTGTGTCTGCGCGTGTATGCGCATGGGGTCCATCCCTCCAGACCAGCCTCACTGTTACACTTCGGCTCTCATCTTTCTATATCCAATGTAATGTCTTCTATATCTATATCTAATGTTCCCCATATCTGTAACGAATGTCCCTCACATATATCTCTAATGTCTCCCATATCCATATATATTGTCCCCAATATCTGTATATAATGTCCCCCATTACTATATCTAATGTCCCCATATCTTTATCTAATGTCCCCCTGTCCACTATATCTATATCTAATGTTCCCCTTCTATACCTAATATCCCCCGTCTATAGCTAATGTCCCCCTTCTATATATAATGTCCCCCTTCTTTATATAATGTCCACCATAAATATATCTAATGTCCCTTATATCTAAATCTGATGTCCCCATTTATATTTCTAATGTGCCCTTCTATATCTAATGTCTCCCTACTATGCCTAATGTCCCTGATATATATATATATATATATATATATATATATATATATATATATATATATATATATATATATCTAATGGTCCCCATATCTATATCTAATGTCCCTACTATATAAATCTAATGTCCGCCTGTTATATCTATTGTTCCCTTTTAATATCTAATGTCCCTTTTCTAGCTCTAATGTCCCTCATATCTATATATAATGTCCTCCTTTTATATCTAATGCCCTCCTTCTATATCTAGTGTCTCCATGTCTGATGTCCCCCTTGTATATATAATGTCCATCATTCCTATATCTAATGTCCCCCTTTTATATATAGTGTTCCTCTTCTATATCTAAAATCCTTCATATATATATGTTTCTTTTTATATCTAATGTCCCCTTTTATTTCTAATGTTCCCCTTCTTTACCTAATGTTCCTCATATCTATATCTAAAGTTCCTCTTCTATATCTAAAGTTCCCCTTCTATATATAATGTTCCCCATATCTAAATCTAATGTTACCATTCTATATTTAATGTCCTCTTTCTGTATCTAGTATTCCCGTTCAATAACTAATGTCCCCATATTTATATCTAATGTTTACATTATTCTTCTTCTTCGTACGCTGTCAGACGTCAACCTATATTTTTTCGAAAAATGCAGCGGTCATCCGGAGGCTGTCGATACTGCCAATGTTTACATTAAATATCTAATGTCCCCATATTTATATCTAATGTTTACATTCAATATCTAATGTACCCATATCTAAATCTGATGTTCCCATATCTATATCTAGTCCCCCTTCTTTATCTAATGTCTCCCATATCTATATCTAATGTCATCATCTTCATCCAATGTCCCAATGTGTATATTTAACGTCACTATATATATATATATATATATATATATATATATATATATATATATATATATAAATATATAATGCCATAATATTTATCTAATGTCCCCATTTGTATATCTAGTAAATCTATGTATCAAATGTTCTCTCAATATATATAATGCCCCATACACATCTAATGTCCTCCATATGTTTATCTAATGTCTCCTATATCTATATCTAATGTCCCCTTCTGAATGTAATGTCCCCTACTATTGGATGCTTCTGAAGTCATAATGCCAGCTCTGTCACTACGCGCACTTCCGGTATGACCAAAACACGAGATCCACGCTAACCCCTGACCGCTACATTAATGAAGTTGGTTGTACCCAAAGTGGCGGGATGTGTCTTAGGACTAGAAGCTCAACGCTGATAATAAAACTATGAATGGATGAATTGCTTCACCTATAACTAGAAATAAAATCAAAAATTCGCTATTAGGTCAAACCAACAAGTAAACTAACACGAATTTATTTCCTTGAAAGTGCTATATTTTCTCTCCTCTGAACTCATGTCATCTTCAATGAAATTAGATCAAGTTTCATCTCTTGAGCAAAGTGAGTAAATTTGTCAGTTGTAAGTCTGCTTTGTTGTAAGATTTATATGACATCATATGACACGTGGTGTCCACCTGCCTTGTAATCTGACCTAATTTTGTTTAGGCGCACAGTTGTAGTTGGTGGCATTTCATGGTGATGACAGGACCGAACCAGTGCACGTTGTGTCGTCCCATGAAGGAATGTTTTAGCCCTTTGGCTTGTAGATACCTTTCTCCCCGGCCCAGGAAACAGTTCAGACAATGTTTCTCTTCTATCCCCGGCCCAGAAAACAGTTCACACAATGTTTCTCTTGTCTCCCCTGCCCAGGAAACAGTTCACACAATGTTTCTGCTGTCTGCCCGGCCAAAGAAACAGTTATTGCACTGTTTCTCTTGTCTCCCCGTCACAGGAAACAGTTCTCGCAATGTTTATCTTGTCTCTCAGACCCAGCTCACACTGTTTCTCTTGTCTCCTTGACCCAGGAAACAGTTCTCACACTGTTTCTCTTGTCTCCTTGACCCAGGAAACAGTTCTCACAATGTTTATCTTGTCTCTCAGACCCAGCTCACAACGTTTCTCTTGTCGCCCTGACCCAGCTCACAACGTTTCTCTTGTCTCCTTGACGCAGCTCACAATTTCTCTTGCCTCCCTGACCCAGCTCGCAATGTCTCTCTTGTCTCCCTGACCCAGCTCACAATGTCTCTCTTGTCTCCCTGACCCAGCTCACAATGTCTCTCTTGTCTCTCTGACCCAGCTCACAACGTTTCTCTTGTCTTCTTGACCCAGCTCACAATGTCGCTCTTGTCTCCCTAACCCAGCTCACAATGTCTCTCTTGTCTCTCTGACTCAGCTCACAACGTTTCTCTTGTCTTCTTGACCCAGCTCACAATGTCTCTCTTGTCTCCCTAACCCAGCTCACAATGTCTCTCTTGTCTCCCTGACACAGCTCACAATGTCTCTCTTGTCTCCCTGACCCAGCTCACAATGTCTCTCTTGTCTCTCTGACCCAGCTCACAACGTTTCTCTTGTCTCCTTGACCCAGCTCACAATGTCGCTCTTGTCTCCCTGACCCAGCTCACAACGTTTCTCTTGTCTCCTTGACCCAGCTCACAATGTCGCTCTTGTCTCCCTGACCCAGCTCAAAATGTCTATCTTGTCTCCCTGACCCAGCTCACAATGGTTCTCTTGTCTCCCTGACCCAGCTCACAATGTCTCTCTTGTCTCCCTGACCCAGCTCACAATATTTCTCTTGTCTCCCTGACCCAGCTCACAATATTTCTCCCCGGCCAAGAAAACAGTTCACACAATGGTTCTCTTGTCTCCCTGACCCAGCTCACAATGTCTCTCTTGTCTCCCTGACCCAGCTCACAATGTCTCTCTTGTCTCCCTGACCCAGCTCAAAATGTCTCTCTTGTCTCTCTGACCCAGCTCGCATTGTTTCTGTGATCATTTCCTGTCCTGTCCCGCCTGATAACCTTAATGACGCCTATCAATGAATTCACTTGAATCCCGATCCGTGGATCTAACACTTTTAACCAAGAGTTGCTCAGATTATAGTAGATATCTTGATCTCAATATATTTGTACTGAAAGAGCGATGTAAATAATGTCTTTCTGACTAAAATATCTGCCATTTCTAGAAGATGCAGAAGCAGTGGCTGCAATCCAGACTGCCATTGCGGAAGTCAATGACCAGATATCTGCAAGGGAGATTTCTACGGGGATGGAACACCTGAATGACTTGCTGTCATTTACGAATACAGACGACGAGGTGAGACTGTTGCGTTTGTTGAATTATTGTCTAGTGTTTGGTGGCTGGGATCATGTTGGTGTTTGGTGGCTGGGATCGTGTTGGTGTTTGGTGGCTGGGATCATGTTGGTGTTTGGTGGCTGGGATCATGTTGGTGTTTGGTGGCTGGGATCATGTTGGTGTTTGGTCTCGCTGGTAGGGTTTGATGTTTGGTCTCGCTGGTAGGGTTTGGTGTTTGGTCTCGCTGGTAGGGTTTGGTGGCTGGGATCATGTTGGTGGTTGGTCTCGCTGGTAGGGTTTGATGTTTGGTCTCGCTGGTAGGGTTTGGTGTTTGGTCTCGCTGGTAGGGTTTGGTGTTTGGTCTCGCTGGTAGGGTTTGGTGTTTGGTCTCGCTGGTAGGGTTTGCTGGTTGGTGTAGGTGGTTGGGGTAGCTAGTAGGGTTTGGTGTTTGGTCTCGCTGGTAGGGTTTGGTGGCTGGAATCATGTTGGTGTTTGGTGGCTGGGATCATGTTGGTGTTTGGTGGCTGGGATCATGTTGGTGTTTGGTGGCTGGGATCATGTTAGTGTTTGGTGGCTGGGATCATGTTGGTGTTTGGTGGCTGGGATCATGTTGGTGTTTGGTGGCTGGGATCGTGTTGGTGTTTGGTGGCTGGGATCGTGTTGGTGTTTGGTGGCTGGGATCGTGTTGGTGTTTGGTGGCTGGGATCATGTTGGTGTTTGGTGGCTGGGATCATGTTGGTGTTTGGTGGCTGGGATCATGTTGGTGTTTGGTGGCTGGGATCGTGTTGGTGTTTGGTGGCTGGGATCATGTTGGTGTTTGGTGGCTGGGATCATGTTGGTGATTGGTGGCTGGGATCATGTTGGTGTTTGGTGGCTGGGATCATGTTGGTGTTTGGTGGCTGGGATCATGTTGGTGTTTGGTGGCTGGGATCATGTTGGTGTTTGGTGGCTGGGATCATGTTGGTGTTTGGTGGCTGGGATCATGTTGGTGTTTGGTGGCTGGGATCATGTTGGTGTTTGGTGGCTGGGATCATGTTGGTGTTTGGTGGCTGGGATCATGTTGGTGTTTGGTGGCTGGGATCATGTTGGTGTTTGGTGGCTGGGATCATGTTGGTGTTTGGTGGCTGGGATCATGTTGGTGTTTGGTGGCTGGGATCATGTTGGTGTTTGGTGGCTGGGATCATGTTGGTGTTTGGTGGCTGGGATCATGTTGGTGTTTGGTGGCTGGGATCATGTTGGTGTTTGGTGGCTGGGATCATGTTGGTGTTTGGTGGCTGGGATCATGTTGGTGTTTGGTCTCGCTGGTAGGGTTTGGTGTTTGGTCTCGCTGGTAGGGTTTGCTGGTTGGTGTAGGTGGTTGGGGTAGCTGGTAGGGTTTGGTGTTTGGTCTCGCTGGTAGGGTTTGGTGTTTGGTCTCGCTGGTAGGGTTTGGTGTTTGGTCTCGCTGGTAGGGTTTAGTGTTTGGTCTCGCTGGTAGGGTTTGCTGGTTGGTGTAGGTGGTTGGTGTAGCTGGTAGGGTTTGGTGTTTGGTCTCGCTGGTAGGGTTTGGTGGCTGGGATCATGTTGGTGTTTGGTGGCTGGGATCTTGTTGGTGTTTGGTTGCTGGGATCATGTTGGTGTTTGGTGGCTGGGATCATGTTGGTGTTTGGTGGCTGGGATCATGTTGGTGTTTGGTGGCTGGGATCATGTTGGTATTTGGTGGCTGGGATCATGTTGGTGTTTGGTCTCGCTGGTAGGGTTTGCTGGTTGGTGTAGGTGGTTGGGGTAGCTGGTAGGGTTTGGTGTTTGGTCTCGCTGGTAGGGTTTGGTGGCTGGGATCATGTTGGTGGTTGGTCTCGCTGGTAGGGTTTGATGTTTGGTCTCGCTGGTAGGGTTTGGTGTTTGGTCTCGCTGGTAGGGTTTGGTGTTTGGTCTCGCTGGTAGGGTTTGGTGTTTGGTCTCGCTGGTAGGGTTTGCTGGTTGGTGTAGGTGGTTGGGGTAGCTGGTAGGGTTTGGTGTTTGGTCTCGCTGGTAGGGTTTGGTGGCTGGAATCATGTTGGTGTTTGGTGGCTGGGATCATGTTGGTGTTTGGTGGCTGGGATCATGTTGGTGTTTGGTGGCTGGGATCATGTTAGTGTTTGGTGGCTGGGATCATGTTGGTGTTTGGTGGCTGGGATCATGTTGGTGTTTGGTGGCTGGGATCGTGTTGGTGTTTGGTGGCTGGGATCGTGTTGGTGTTTGGTGGCTGGGATCGTGTTGGTGTTTGGTGGCTGGGATCATGTTGGTGTTTGGTGGCTGGGATCATGTTGGTGTTTGGTGGCTGGGATCATGTTGGTGTTTGGTGGCTGGGATCGTGTTGGTGTTTGGTGGCTGGGATCATGTTGGTGTTTGGTGGCTGGGATCATGTTGGTGTTTGGTGGCTGGGATCATGTTGGTGTTTGGTGGCTGGGATCATGTTGGTGTTTGGTGGCTGGGATCATGTTGGTGTTTGGTGGCTGGGATCATGTTGGTGTTTGGTGGCTGGGATCATGTTGGTGTTTGGTGGCTGGGATCATGTTGGTGTTTGGTGGCTGGGATCATGTTGGTGTTTGGTGGCTGGGATCATGTTGGTGTTTGGTGGCTGGGATCATGTTGGTGTTTGGTGGCTGGGATCATGTTGGTGTTTGGTGGCTGGGATCATGTTGGTGTTTGGTGGCTGGGATCATGTTGGTATTTGGTGGCTGGGATCATGTTGGTGTTTGGTGGCTGGGATCATGTTGGTGTTTGGTGGCTGGGATCATGTTGGTGTTTGGTGGCTGGGATCATGTTGGTGTTTGGTGGCTGGGATCATGTTGGTGTTTGGTGGCTGGGATCATGTTGGTGTTTGGTGGCTGGGATCATGTTGGTGTTTGGTCTCGCTGGTAGGGTTTGGTGTTTGGTCTCGCTGGTAGGGTTTGCTGGTTGGTGTAGGTGGTTGGGGTAGCTGGTAGGGTTTGGTGTTTGGTCTCGCTCGTAGGGTTTGGTGTTTGGTCTCGCTGGTAGGGTTTGGTGTTTGGTCTCGCTGGTAGGGTTTAGTGTTTGGTCTCGCTGGTAGGGTTTGCTGGTTGGTGTAGGTGGTTGGGGTAGCTGGTAGGGTTTGGTGTTTGGTCTCGCTGGTAGGGTTTGGTGGCTGGGATCATGTTGGTGTTTGGTGGCTGGGATCATGTTGGTGTTTGGTGGCTGGGATCATGTTGGTGTTTGGTGGCTGGGATCATGTTGGTGTTTGGTGGCTGGGATCATGTTGGTGTTTGGTGGCTGGGATCATGTTGGTATTTGGTGGCTGGGATCATGTTGGTGTTTGGTCTCGCTGGTAGGGTTTGCTGGTTGGTGTAGGTGGTTGGGGTAGCTGGTAGGGTTTGGTGTTTGGTCTCGCTGGTAGGGTTTGGTGGCTGGGATCATGTTGGTGTTTGGTGGCTGGGATCATGTTGGTGTTTGGTGGCTGGGATCATGTTGGTATTTGGTGGCTGGGATCATGTTGGTGTTTGGTGGCTGGGATCATGTTGGTGTTTGGTGGCTGGGATCATGTTGGTGTTTGGTCTCGCTGGTAGGGTTTGCTGGTTGGTGTAGGTGGTTGGGGTAGCTGGTAGGGTTTGGTGTTTGGTCTCGCTGGTAGGGTTTGGTGGCTGGGATCATGTTGGTGTTTGGTCTCGCTGGTAGGGTTTGCTGGTTGGTGTAGGTGGTTGGGGTAGCTGGTAGGGTTTGGTGTTTGGTCTCGCTGGTAGGGTTTGGTGGCTGGGATCATGTTGGTGTTTGGTGGCTGGGATCATGTTGGTGTTTGGTCTCGCTGGTAGGGTTTGCTGGTTGGTCTAGGTGGTTGGGGTAGCTGGTAGGGTTTGGTGTTTGGTCTCGCTGGTAGGGTTTGCTGGTTCGTGTAGGTGGTTGGGGTAGCTGGTAGGGTTTGGTGTTTGGTCTCGCTGGTAGGGTTTGGTGTTTGGTCTCGCTGGTAGGGTTTGGTGGTTGGGGTAGGTGGTTGGGGTAGCTGATAGGGTTTGGTGTTTGGTCTCGCTGGTAGGGTTTGGTGTTTGGTCTCGGTGGTAGGGTTTGGTGTTTGGTCTCGCTGGTAGGGTTTGCTGGTTGGTGTAGGTGGTTGGGGTAGCTGGTAGGGTTTGCTGGTTGGGGTAGGTGGTTGGGGTAGGTGGTGGGGTTTGGTGGTTGGGGTAGGTGGTTGGGGTAGATGGTAGGGTTTGCTGGTTGGTGTAGGTGGTAGGGTTTGGTGGTTAGGGTAGCTGGTAGGGTTTGGTGGTTAGGGTAGCTGGTAGGGTTTGCTGGTTGGTGTAGGTGGTAGGGTTTGCTGGTTGGGGTAGGTGGTAGGGTTTGGTGGTTAGGGTAGCTGGTAGGGTTTGCTGGTTGGTGTAGGGGGTAGGGTTTGCTGGTTGGGGTAGGTGGTAGGGTTTGGTGGTTAGGGTAGCTGGTAGGGTTTGCTGGTTGGTGTAGGTGGTAGGGTTTGGTGGTTAGGGTAGCCGGTAGGGTTTGGTGGTTGGGGTAGGTGGTAGGGTTTGGTGGTTGTAGTAGCTGGTAGGGTTTGGTGGTTGGGGTAGGTGGTAGGGTTTGGTGTTTGGGGTAGGTGGTACGGTTTGCTGGTTGGGGTAGCTGGTAGGGTTTGGTGGTTGGGGTAGCTGGTAGGGTTTGGTGGTTGGGATAGCTGGTAGGGTTTGGTGTTTGGTAGGGTTTGGTAGTTGGGGTAGCTGGTAGGGTTTGGTGGTTGGGGTAGCTAGTAGGGTTTGGTAGTTGGGGTAGCTGGTTGGGTTTGGTGGTTAGGGTAGCTGGTAGGGTTTGCTGATTGGTGTAGGTGGTAGGGTTTGGTGGTTAGGGTAGTTGGTAGGGTTTGGTGGTTAGGTTAGCTGGTAGGGTTTGCTGGTTGGTAGGGTTTGGTAGTTGGGGTAGCTGGTAGGGTTTGGTGTTTGGGGTAGCTAGTAGGGTTTGGTAGTTGGGGTAGCTGGTAGGGTTTGGTGGTTGGGGTAGCTCGTAGGGATTGGTAGTTGGGGTAACTGGTAGGGTTTGGTGGTTGGGGTAGCTGGTAGGGTTTGGTGGTTAGGGTAGCTGGTAGGGTTTGGTGGTTGGGGGTCATGGTGGTGTTTGGTGGTTGGGGTAGCTGGTAAGGTTTGGTGGTTGGGGTCATGGTGGTGTTTGGTGGTTGGGGTCATGGTGGTGTTTGGTGGTTGGGGTAGCTGGTAAGGTTTGGTGGTTTGGGTCATGGTGGTGTTTTGTGGTTGGGGTAGCTGGTAAGGTTTGGTGGTTGGGATAGCTGGTAGGGTTTGGTGGTTGGGGTCATGGTGGTGTTTGGTGGTTGGAGTAGCTGGTAAGGTTTGGTGATTGGTGTAGCTGGTAGGGTTTGGTGGTTGGGATAGCTGGTAGGGTTTGGTGGTTGGGGTCATAGTGGTGTTTGATAGTTGGGGTCACTGGTAAGGTTTGGTGGTTGGGGTCATGGTGGTGTTTGATAGTTGGGATCACTGGTAAGGTTTGGTGGTTGTTGTCATGGTGGTGTTTGATGGTTATGGTCATGGTGGTGTTTGGTGGTTGGGGGTCATGGTGGTGTTGCTGGTTGGGGTCATGGGGGTGTTTGGTTGTTGGTGTAGCTGGTATGGTTTTGTGGTTGTAGTCATGGTGGTGTTTTGTGATTGGGGTAGCTAGTAGGGTTGGTGGTTGGGATCGCTGGTAGGGGTCGATGGTAGTGTTTCGTTGATGAGGTCATGGTTGTGTTTGGTGGTTGGGGTAGCTAGTAGGTTTTGGTGGTTGGGGTAGCTGGTAGGTTTTGGTGGTTGTTTTGAGAAACTGAAAAAAACAACATGTACTAAAACAGCGAGCTCAGTTAATGATTGTCAGTATTATCCTCATCATCATCATCCTCATCATCATCATCATCATCATCATCCTCATCATCATCTTCATCATCATCATCATCCTCATCATCATCATCATCCTCATCATCATCATCATCATCCTCATCATCATCATCACCATCATCATCCTCATCATTATCATCACCATCATCCTCATCATCATCACCCTCATCATCCTCATCATCATTATCATCATCATCATCATCATCATCATCAAGTTTGGTTAGTTAGACCAGAGACTGGCGTTGAAGACGTCTGATTATGTTGCTCCATTGCCCTCGTCCCTTTAGCCCAGCCTAGTCTGCAGCCGAATGTACCAGCATGCATGTGTGATGTGCTTGTTTCTTGGATTCCCAATTCCCCCTTTTATCGGAATGTAACTTTCCAGTATTGTTAATGAAAGACCTTCATAATGTTACCAAGCCAAGACAGTCTACATTTTTGTATACATTTCAATACTTATCCAAGTGACCTTTTATCGATATGCCCTTGCTTATTTCACATTTCCTTCTGTCCATGTCACTCTTTGCATCTCGCCACACCACGATATCTCACAAATTTCCAAGATTTTTCCATACTTTTTATTTAATCCATGTTTGAGAGCCACGAAGTGCTACGGACAAACTCATCATTATCTCTTTCCGTCTTGTCAGACGATAGTAAATGTGCTTTGAAAAAAAAGGATGTAACTATAGTTCATGACGATAACGAATGTGACTCGCAAGACCAATCCCGGCAGGGTGTGCAAAGAAAGTGAGGACCGTTTGCGGCATCGGATGGTGTGGTGTGTCTTCTCAAACTCGAGTCTTTAGCCTATCAGTAATCAGTATCTCCTTTGTCTGTATTCTATACTTAATCATGCCCTCCATGTAACACGACCCATGGCGTCCTGTTCCCATGATTCCTAACCGCTGTCTGCATCATTCATATCCTGCTTGCACACATTCACGTACTGAAGTAGTGGCCGGCCCCAAGATATTTTTCGCAACTGAAATTCTCCATAGAGAAGAACTTTTCGTATTCTACCATCATTAATTCCCCGAGTGTGTCTCAGCCATCGGAGGCTTTGAATACTAGGCATGGACAAGATTGTGACAGTGCCTTTTATCTCCAAGACCTCTGCGTTGGTGATCTTGTCTTGTAACCCAACTCCTAGGATTCTGTACGCCCCCTCATGTGATAGCTGTTTAGCCGCCTTTCCTTGTGCGTGGAGATAGACCTTGTCTCACTCCCGTAAAGAGGGGTGCTGAGGATTCAGGCCTGGTAAACAAGTGTATAAAATTATTTTAAAATCGGTATAAAATTACATACAATTGTCAGTGTGTATTTACTGGAAGTTGTAGACAAGTTCGAAGTGAAACTAAAAATAAGTGAAGTCAGTTGTGTCAAGTTTGTATGTATTGGAATGAGTAAGTTAATTGTGTCAAGTTTGTATGTGTTGGAATGAGTCAAGTTAATTGTGTCAAGTTGTTCTCTGTTGGAATGAGTCAAAGTTAATTGTGTCAAGTTGTTCTCTGTTGGAATGAGTCAAGTTAATTGTGTCAAGTTGTTCTCTATTGGAATTAGTCAAGTTAATTGTGTCAAGTTGTTCTCTGTTGGAATGAGTCAAGTTAATTGTGTCAAGTTGTTCTCTATTGGAATTAGTCAAGTTAATTGTGTTAAGTTGTTCTCTGTTGGAATGAGTCAAAGTTAATTGTGTCAAGTTGTTCTCTGTTGTAATGAGTCAAGTTAATTGTGTCAAGTTGTTCTCTTTTGGAATTAGTCAAGTTAGTTGTGTCAAGCTGTTCTCTGTTGGAATGAGTCAAGTTAATTGTGTCAAGTTTGTATATGTTGGAATTAGTCAAGTTAGTTGTGTCAAGTTGTTCTCTGTTGGAATGAGTCGAAGTTAATTGTGTCAAGTTGTTTTCTATTTGAATGATCAATGACAAATGACTGGGCATTGCGCTACATCAGGTTGAAGTGATCAATAAATCGACCGACCCAGAAGGACAAGCGAATCCCTTGGAAAACCAACCACGCCAATCCCTGGGCCCAAACACGGTACTTCTCTCGAAGTCTGCACTGATCCCGGTCGTCAAGGAGTCTGCTGCCCCAGGCAAGACTGAGAACACTGATGCAGGTCAGTCCAGGTTTCTGCATGTTCCGAGAGAGAAAGCGCGGGGGGGGGGGGGGGGGGGACCTCCTCCTCCAGGTAACCTTAATAAGGGTTCATTATCAGAACGAAACACAGACACCCTCATCATTGCTGGTGTCTATCGGAAACAGATTGCAATAATGACAAAAATCAAGGCTTCTTGTCTTTTCAGTCGCAACGCAGTGTGCAGGCTAAGTTTGAATTCGATCTCCAATAAAACAACAACCGTAATCATTATGGAAGTTTCTCTGTCTGTATTTCTGGCGTCCATCTTGAGATGGCGCTGTCGGAATGTGTTGTAGTTTACAGAGAGGATGCGGAGTAGGGTTTTGGTTAGCGGTGGTTGTCTGATCTAGCGCAAGTATCTGGTTATGAGTAGATGTCTACTGTTAGCTCATTCCTTGTTGCATCTTCGGCCCATGCCGAGGGTTGTAACAGGCGCTCACTTGGTTCAACTGTTTGAGCTAACGAATTCTACTCAGTCAATAAACAGCCGCTCTCTTGGTCCAACTGTTTGGGCTAACAAACTCAGTCAATAAACAGGCGCTCTCTTCGTCCAACTGTTTGAGCTAACGAAATCTACTCAGTCAATAAACAGCCGCTCTCTTGGTCCAACTGTTTGAGCTAACGAAATCTACTCAGTCAATAAACAGCCGCTCTCTTGGTCCAACTGTTTGAGCTAACGAAATCTACTCAGTCAATAAACAGCCGCTCTCTTGGTCCAACTGTTTGAGCTAACGAAATCTACTCAGTCAATAAACAGCCGCTCTCTTGGTCCAACTGTTTGAGCTAACGAAATCTACTCAGTCAATAAACAGCCGCTCTCTTGGTCCAACTGTTTGAGCTAACGAAATCTACTCAGTCAATAAACAGCCGTTCTCTTGGTCCAACTGTTTGAGCTAACGAAATCTACTCAGTCAATAAACAGCCGCTCTCTTAAGAGCTCCAACTATTGGAGCTAACAACTCAGTCAATAAACAGCCGCTCTCTTAAGAGCTCCAACTATTTGAGCTAACAACTCAGTCAATAAACAGCCGCTCTCTTAAGAGCTCCAACTATTTGAGCTAACAACTCAGTCCATAAACAGCCGCTCTCTTAAGAGCTCCAACTATTTGAGCTAACAACTCAGTCCATAAACAGCCGCTCTCTTAAGAGCTCCAACTATTTGAGCTAACTACTCAGTCAATAAACAGCCGCTCTCTTAAGAGCTCCAACTATTTGAGCTAACAACTCAGTCAATAAACAGCCGCTCTCTTAAGAGCTCCAACTATTTGAGCTAACAACTCAGTCAATAAACAGCCGCTCTCTTAAGAGCTCCAACTATTTGAGCTAACTACTCAGTCAATAAACAGCCGCTCTCGTAAGAGCTCCAACTATTTGAGCTAACAACTCAGTCAATAAACAGCCGCTCCTTTGGCCCAACTATTTGAGCAAACAACTCAGTCAATAAACAGCCGCTCCCTTGGCCAAACTATTTGAGCTAACTACTCAGTCAATAAACAGCCGCTCTCTTAAGAGCTCCAACTATTTGAGCTAACAACTCAGTCAATAAACAGCCTCTCTCTTAAGAGCTCCAACTATTTGAGCTAACAACTCAGTCAATGAACAGCCGCTCTCTTAAGAACTCCAACTATTTGAGCTAACTACTCAGTCAATAAACAGCCGCTCTAGTAAGAGCTCCAACTATTTGAGCTAACAACTCAGTCAATAAACAGCCGCCTCTCTTGGCCCAACTATTTGAGCAAACAACTCAGTCAATAAACAGCCGCTCTCTTGGTCCAACTGTTTGGGCTAACAAACTCAGTCAATAAACAGCCGCTTCTCTTGGCCCAACTGTTTGAGATAACGAAAGCAACTAGTCAGCTGACTTGAAACAACTTATAGAACATTAAAGAAAGTTTCTAACACTCAAACATCAAAGGTAGTTACCGGGATACGTTTATCTATTTCTTGCATTTTTTCCTATCTCATGACTCCAAGTGAGGCATGGATCATCTTCTCCATTGCTATGACGTAAGAAGAGCCACTGTAACGGGCCATCAAAGGAACGTTGTCAAGAATTAACTAGACTAGCCTTGAGTAGCCTTGAAAAATATTATCTTGGATCAGAAAGATGTAAACACTCCATCCACTACGGCTGTGTCTACTACATGCCTACCTGTACATCTCACAACGGTACACGCTGGGGTATCACTTAGCCTTTATAAAAGCTTGTATATATCTTGTCATGACCGTTGTCGATTTGCCTGAACGTTTATTTCTCGTATTTTAACCAACTTCCGGTAACCTAGAGAGGTCCCATTGCGTGCCAAGCCTCTAACTTCCCGGTAACCTAGAGAGGTCACATTGCGTGCCGAGCATCTAACTTCCCGGTAACCTAGAGAGGTCACATTGCGTGCCGAGCCTCTAACTTCCCGGTAACCTAGAGAGGTCACATTGCGTGCCGAGCCTTTAACTTCCCGGTAACCTAGAGAGGTCACATTGCGTGCCGAGCCTCTAACTTCCCGGTAACCTAGAGAGGTCACATTGCGTGCCGAGCCTCCAACTTTCCGGTAACCTAGAGAGGTCACATTGCGTGCCGAGCCTCTAACTTCCCGGTAACCTAGAGAGGTCACATTGCGTGCCGAGCGTCTAACTTCCCGGTAACCCAGAGAGGTCCCATTGCGTGCCGAGCCTCTAACTTCCCGGTAACCTAGAGAAGTCCCATTGCGTGCCGAGCCTCTAACCGACTTGATGTTAGTGTGAGGTGTCAAACATTCTGCGAGATTAGCCGTGAATTTCTGCCTATAACTGACGTCTTAGTAAGGAATTTCTAGGGTTAGTGTTAGGATTAGAGTTGTGATTAGGGTTAGGGTAAGGATTAGAATTATGATTAGGGTTAGGATTAGAGTTTTGATTAGGGTTAGGGTTTGGTCTATAGTTAGAATTAGGATAAGGATTTGAGTTAGGGTTAATATTTGAGTTAGGATTATGGTTAGAGTTAAGGTAAGGGTTAGGATTAGAATCTTGTCTACATTTCTTTCCTATTTAGCTAGTGGTGGCCTGGGTACTTGCGTCTTAATTCACCACAAACAAAAACAATATTAAATTTTAGAATCGGATTTTAGATAGTGACGTCAAAGATTTCGAGTTATTTAATAAAAATAAAAATTATATCGACCTGTCCTGTCTATAACCTGAAATTGAATGTTCAGCAACAGTCAGATACGTACAATGGAAACACAGAGAACTCTGTTTGTGTTGAATTAAGATGCAAGTACCACTCTGAGTTTAAATGAAAGCTTGTACCATTTTGAAACAAAAAAAAGTGGCGTTTTTTTTTGTCAAACAGTAAATGCCAGCACAATAATCCAGCACAATACATGACATCACAATAATCTAGCACAATAATCCAGCCCAATACATGCCAGCACAAATCATGCCAGCACAATAGCCTAGCGCAGTAATCCTGCACAATAATCCTGAAAAAATATACCAGCACAATAGCACATCATAATAATCCAACACAATACATGTCAGCACAATAATCCAGGTTTATATGACGAAACGACTAATGACATGCAGTAGCCCTGTTAACAGCCCTTAAATAAAAGTCTGATTGGATCTATCCACATAATTCATAGCGTGTTGATTCATCTATATGATTAATAGCGTGTTGATTCATCTATATGATTAACAGCGTGTTGATTCATCTATTTGGGATCAATATGCTGAGCAGCGCAAGAGCTGCAGTGGTCAGCGAACCAAAGCTGCCAAGACCCTTCTACACCTCCACGCGGTGATCCTGGATAACAGGCTGCAGCAGGGAAGACTGGCTAAGGAGAAGGGATCGAAGAGGGAATGCTAACCCGGTACTCAAAAAATGCTTGCTGAAGTCGGATGTGTTGGACCGAAAGGTGCAAATATCGCAGCCAAGCTGTAAACTACATTCCGTTCTCTGGACTACATTCTGCTACTTAAGCCCTTTCAGGGTTTGGTAGCGGGAGATTGAGAACGAAGAAGAAGAAGAAGAAGAAGAGGAGGAAGATTCATCTGTATGATTAATAGCGTGTTGATTCATCTTTATGATTAATAGCGTGTTGATTCATCTTTATGATTAATAGCGTGTTGATTCATCTTTATGATTAATAGCGTGTTGATTCATCTATATGATTAATAGTCAGTTGCTGGATACGACACATTCTCGAATATTTGAGCGTCGTGTTATTCGTGTCTTGAGGTTTTTATATCATGAATGGGTCGAACATGATTCTAGGTACCACAGTTGTGCCTTGCTGGAATAATTGTATGACACTGGGCCGAAGGATGAGAGCTCATGGGATGCAGACATGGTAAACTAAGCTTAATATTTAAGTCTGATTATATTAGCAGTTACCCTGAATATCCCGGGAAGTGAAGAACAGGCACACTGCAGCCTTTCAGGCATCCAGAAAACAGTGGTTATAGATGGTTGTGTATGGGGCTGGCAAGAATAAGTTAAACAGCTAACACAGAAGATTGTGCATGAGGCTAGCAAGCATGAGTTAAACAGCAAATGGAAAGAGTTGTGCATGAGGCTGTACGCTCATCGTGTATAAGGGATTGCTACAGTAATCACAACTGCCAGAATTGGTAGACATAGTGATCTGACTTAAGCTTCCTTCGAGAGATCGGCTGATAAAAGGCCCCTATGCTCCATAGGGGGTGAACATAGGACCACACATTTGCCTGAACTATGCCATGTTGTCATGAAACATTGTATTTATTTCTCTTTATTTTCAGCACATCAGTAGGATATTGAGACAACTTTATGTTCAGCTTATCAGTTGGATATTGAGACAACTTTATGTTCATCTTATCAGTTGGATATTGAGACAACTTTATGTTCATCTTATCAGTAGGATATTGAAACAACGTTATTTTCAGCTCACCAGTAGAATATTGAGACAACTTTATGTTCATCCCGTCAATAGTATATTGAGACAACTTTATGTTCATCCCGTCAATAGTATATTGAGACAACTTTATGTTCATCCCGTCAATAAGATATTGAGACAACTTTATTTTCAGCACACGAGTAGGATATTGAGACAACTTTATTTTCACCACATCAGTAGGATATTGAGACAACTTTATTTTCAGCACACGAGTAGGATATTGAGACAACTTTATTTTCACCACATCAGTAGGATATTGAGACAACTTTATTTTCAGCACACTAGTAGGATATTGAGACAACTTTATTTTCACTACATCAGTAGGATATTGAGACAACTTTATTTTCACCACATCAGTAGGATATTGAGACAACATTATTTTCAGCACATCAGTAGGATATTGAGACTACTTTATTTTCACCACATCAGTAGGACATTAAGAAGACTTTATTTTCACCACATCAGTAGGATATTCAGACAACTTTATTTTCAGCACATAAGTAGGATATTGAGACAACTTTATTTTCACCACATCAGTATGATATTGAGACAACTTTATTTTCACCACATCAGTAGGATATTGAGACAACTTTATTTTCAGCACATAAGTAGGATATTGAGACAACTTTATTTTCACCACATCAGTATGATATTGAGACAACTTTATTTTCAGCACATCAGTAGGATATTGAGACAACTTTATTTTCACCACATCAGTAGGATATTGAGACAACTTTATTTTCAGCACATCAGTAGGATATTGAGACAACTTTATTTTCAGCACATCAGTAGGATATTGAGACAACTTTATTTTCAGCACATCAGTAGGATATTGAGACAACTTTATTTTCACCACATCAGTAGGATATTGAGACAACTTTATTTTCACCACATCAGTAGGATATTCAGACAACTTTATTTTCAGCACATTAGTAGGATATTGAGACAACTTTATTTTCAGCACATCAGTAGGATATTGAAACAACTTTATTTTCACCACATCAGTAGGATATTGAGACAACTTTATTTTCACCACATCAGTAGGATATTGAGACAACTTTATTTTCACCACATCAGTAGGATATTGAGACAATTTTATTTTCAGCACATCAGTAGGATATTGCGACAATTTTATTTTCAGCACATCAGTAGGATATTGAGACAACTTTATTTTCAGCACATCAGTAGGATATTGAGACAACTTTATTTTCAGCACATCAGTAGGATATTCAGACAACTTTATTTTCAGCACATTAGTAGGATATTGAGACAACTTTATTTTCAGCACATCAGTAGGATATTGAGACAACTTTATTTTCACCACATCAGTAGGATATTGAGACAACTTTATTTTCAGCACATCAGTAGGATATTGAGACAACTTTTTTTTCACCACATCAGTAGGATATTGAGACAACTTTATTTTCAGCACATCAGTAGGATATTGAGACAACTTTTTTTTCACCACATCAGTAGGATATTGAGACAACTTTATTTTCAGCACATCAGTAGGATATTGAGACAACTTTATTTTCAGCAAACTTTGTTTGATATTTCTTATAATTCAAGTTTACATAAACTTTATACACGTTATAGAAACTTGGACGCGAACTCCAGTATAATTGTTCAGACAATAAAACAGTATTTTAATCTGTGGTTTTTGGATTGTTTTTTGAACAAGTTACGAGAATATCTCCATCCTTTTAACGTATTTATTGTACTATACGTATTTTCAAACTCATTGGTATAGTTTTGATTGAGGATCTGCGCTGGTGCTGCTGTTTCATATATTATATGATATTGTGGAATGATCTTCACTTTTTCCATGGACCCTGCTCGTGTCCAGCAGCCACATCCTTATTGTTGTTTTTATTGGCTGAAAAATGGAATAACCTTGACCCATGACACGATGTGTCACCGGTGCTAAAGAATTGATTAACTTGACAGATGACACGACTTGTCCACGGTGCTAAAGAATTGGCAAACAATAACCCAGGACACTTCCCTACTGATTCTTGGTTTGAAAATAAGAACGGCTCCAGAGATGTCACACGAAAGAAAAAGGCCTCTCCCTACCACGTCTAGCGATGTAAGAATGCATTAGAGTTGATGATTTTAATAAACGTGGGTGTAGAGTGTCAGGGCTGTCAAGATGAAGTAATCTCATTATATGGGACGCAATATGTGTTTCCTTTGACATTTGATGTTTTGTTCAATTACGTCCCTTTGTCTATATATAATTGCACGTAGGTGTTTTTGTTGTGTTATTATTTGAATAATGGAACCGACATTATTTCACAAGGGCACCCCCCCCTCGGTGCTTAGTTCCTTTCATTTGGTCAAAGTGTAGACGACAGAGCACGAGCTTGGATCTATTTGTGCGGCTTTGAATCTCCTCATTACTTCACCAGGTACACATTTTCCATCAGGGTAGACTGTTAGAAGGCATCTTTGTAAGATACAACAATGGGAACATAACACTTACAGCTTTCCTTATAGGGAAGATTTCTTCCAGGGCTAGGGAAGATTTCTTCCAGGGCTAAGGAAGATTGCTTCCAGGGCTAGGGAAGATTTCTTCCAGGGCTAAGGAAGATTGCTTCCAGGGCTAGGGAAGATTTCTTCCAGGGCTAAGGAAGATTGCTTCCAGGGCTAGGGAAGATTTCTTCCAGGGCTAAGGAAGATTGCTTCCAGGGCTAGGGAAGATTTCTTCCAGGGCTAAGGAAGATTGCTTCCAGGGCTAGGGAAGATTTCTTCCAGGGCTAAGGAAGATTGCTTCCAGGGCTAGGGAAGATTTCTTCCAGGGCTAAGGAAGATTGCTTCCAGGGCTAGGGAAGATTGCTTCCAGGGCTAGGGAAGATTTTTTCCAGGGCTAGGGAAGATTGCTTCCAGGGCTAGGGAAGATTTCTTCCACGGCTAGGGAAGATTTTTTCCAGGGCTAGGGAAGATTGCTTCCCGGGCTAGGGAAGATTTCTTCCAGGGCTAGGGAAGATTTCTTCCAGAGCTAGGAAGATTTCTTCCAGGGCTAGGAAGATTTCTTCCAGGGCTAGGGAAGATTGCTTCCATGGCTAGGGAAGATTTCTTCCAGAGCTAGGGAAATTTCTTCCAGGGCTAGGAAGATTTCTTCCAGGGCTAGGTAAGAGTCTATGGCACTTCTACAAGTATTAAGGATGCTGACCAGACCAGATGAACAACCACAAACTCAGACTGTGTTCTTTACAGATTGCAGATCTCTACTGCAATTCAAAACACCTTAGTTCTTAATTCTTAGTTGACCTGTACTTCTATAGGGGCAGATGCCCCTGTTCAGCTCCCAGCTCTGGTATGAGCTGGATGTAGCCGGGAGAAGCGTTTCCTGCTGAGCGAGCTAGGCTCGAGCAGCTTAATACTCCGCTGCGATGGGACAGGTGCCTACGGGGGGTAGTTAACCAATGTGTGAGTCCATCTCAATAGACTAAAACGCTAGAGCACAGTAGACCCGCAGCCTTTTAGGCGAAATCTATGCTGCTCTTAACAAACCACCTAACCATGACCGGTCTTATGCCATGTCACGCAGTTGGTCGCCTCTTACGACATTCTCTGTGAGAACCCACCAGAGGTGAAAAAATGCTTCAGGACATCAGATTATAGCTCAACAAAAATCCAAAAAAGCTCAACAGATGATCTTCAGTGGCTACCCTCCCATTGTTTGATCACAGGGAACGAGAGAGCTGATGCCCTGTATAAAGCAGGTGGCAAGGTGAAGCAACGTGTCTATGAGGTGTCTTACCGAGAGGCAAACACTGCCATCCACAGTCAGTTCAACTCAAACTGGAACAGAGGCATGGAAGTCAGCAATGGACCTGGCCCAATCCACCAGCTCCACAGACACCAACAATCCACCAGCTCCACAGACACCAACAATCCACCAGCTCCACCAGCTCCACAGAGACCAACAATCCACCAGCTCCACAGGCACAAACAATCCACCAGCTCCACAGACACAAACAATCCACCAGCTCCACAGGCACAAACAATCCACCAGCTCTACAGACACCAACAATCCACCAGCTCCACAGACACCAACAACTCACCAGCTATACAGACACCAACAAACCATCATCTGTCGCCTGAAAAACAGTCAATTTGAGACTGTCTAGTCACCTATATCGGCTGAAGATATCACACAAGTTGACCAGTCGTGTGGAACCGGTGTCCAGACCCTTGAACACATTCTGCAGGACCACATAATTGCCCAATACACAGGGACCTACGATGCCAAACTTCGCCAGAGCGATCCGAGTGGACGAAGAAGATGTGGGGCTGCCACCCAGATCTGGAGAGGACTGTGGAGATTGTCCTAACGACATATCTAGCATGACCAAAAATAGCCTGAACGCAGAAGAAGACCGACAGAAGTGGTCCAACCAAAAAAAACAACCTTTGACTTGCCACTCACACATTACCTACCGAGCGCGACGCGTTTTGAACCTGGTATGTCGGGTTTCTAAGCCAAGCTCACAATCTCCGGCCACGCACGCCCAGTCTATACTAACAATGACGAAACTACTCAGCTTGGAAGACTGGTTAACAAAAGATATTTCACAGACGAGGTCAGACGTGTCAGTCTAGAAAGGACTTCATCAAGTACCGGACACACGAAAACAACACAGGAAACATGCTCAGCTAAGTGTCTAGTGTAAGAAGAAAGCTTGAAAGTTTATAAAATACTGGAATAAACTAGCAAAACTAGTCGTGCAAATTAGCTGATAGATTCCTTGAGCCATCGCTCGTTCTTCTTCTTCTTCTTCGTACGCAGTCAGACAGTAACCATTATTTTTTCGAAAAAAGCGGCGGTCATCCTGAGGCTGTCGCCACTGCCATAGAGCTTGTCTTGCAGTTCCACTGGTGATGGCCACATCTGCTCTCTCTGATCCTCGTAAGTCGGGCAGTTCTGCAGCAGATGTTCAGCGGTCATTTTACCAGTACCGCACGGACATTCGTCGGTACCACCTATCTTCAATTTGTTGAATAGGTGGTACCTCAGTCTATTGTTGCCAGTGCGAAGTCTGAAGACAACGACCTGCTCTCTTCTGTTCAACTGGTAATAGGCATCGTTTTTGGTGTAACCAGTATGTTCGGTTTCCCATTTGGTCATGTATCTGGCTTTGATAAGCCGTTTTGACTCTTCGTACGTCACACTAGTATCTGTTTGTGGTAGTCTTGCACCTTCTTTTGCCAGTCTGTCTGCCTCCTCGTTGCCTTGGATGTTGCAGTGTGATGGGACCCACTGTACCACTACCCTTTTTGGTGCGGACTGCTGGCACAGTTTGCAGAGTGCTGCTCTTAAGTCATTAAGCTCAGTGTTTTTCTGGCTTTTTAGCGCTGTGACTACGGCGAGAGCATCTGTCAGCAGGACTATATGGCTTTCATTTTCACTGTGTGTCACCATTTCTTCCACTGCCGCCCTCAGTGCCTCTGCCTCCGCTCTGAAATTGCTTGTGTACTTACCAGTAGCGAATGACAGTGTTATTTTTCTGCCATTTGGTAGGTTCAGGAATGCTCCTGCCCCTCCGTTCTGTGTTGTGTTTGTTACAGAACGGTCGGTGTATGCATGGGCATCGCTCGTTCAATAAATGATATATTCTTTGAGCCATCGCTCGTTCAATAAATGATATATTCTTTGAGCCATCGCTCGTGCAATAAATGATATATTCTTTGAGCCATCGCTCGTGCAATAAATGATATATTCTTTGAGCCATCGCTCGTTCAATAAATGATATATTCTTTGAGCCATTGCTCGTTCAATAAATGATATATTCTTTGAGCCATCGCTCGTTCAATAAATGATATATTCTTTGAGCCATCGCTCGTTCAATAAATGATATATTCTTTGAGCCATCGCTCGTGCTAGGGTCCATCTACTACTGTCCTGGCATCCTCAGTTCTACTTGAATCACCGAAGAAGGAGAAAGAAGAGGCTGAGGAGGAGGAGGTGGCGGGGAGGAGGAGGCGGGGAGGAGGAGATGATGAGGAGGTGACAGGGAGGAGGAGGTAGGGAGGAGGAGGCGGGGGGAGGTAACGGGGAGGAGGAGGTGACGAGGAGGAGGCGGGGAGGAGGTGGCGGGGAGGAGGAGGAGGGGAGGAGGAGGTGACGAAGAGGAGGCGGGGAGGAGGTGGCGGGGAGGAGGAGGAGGGGAGGAGGAGGCGGGGAGGAGGAGGAGGTGACGGGGAGGAGGAGGAGGTGACGGGAGGAGGAGGCGGGGAGGAGGAGGTGACGAGGAGGAGGCGGGGAGGAGGAGGAGGTGACGGGGAGGAGGAGGAGGTGACGGGAGGAGGAGGCGGGGAGGAGGAGGTGACGTGGAGGAGGATGTGACGGGAAGGAGGAGGCGGGGAGGAGGCGGTGACGGGGAGAAGGAGGTGACGGAGAGGAGGAGGCGGAGACGAGGAGGTGACAAAGAGGAGGAGGTGACGGGGAGGAGGAGGTGATGGGGAGGAGGAGGTAACGGGGAGGAGTAGGTAGCGGGGAGAATGAGGTGACGGGGAGGGGGAGGTGGCGGGGAGAAGGAGGTGAAGGGGAGGAGGAGGAGGTGGCGGGGAGAAGGAGGTGACGGGGAGTAGGAGGAGGTGGCGGGGAGTAGGAGGAGGAAAGAAAAACGTCTGTGTTCTAATGACCAATGCAGGACGTATTTGACCGAGAGAAGGCAGGGTACAGTTGACCTTTAACTCGGTGAGCACGCCTTTCCTGAGCCTCTCCGTGTACACATCCCTCCCCTGGACACGACCAGCACGCCTCTCCTGTGCCTCTCCGTGTACACATCCCTCCCCTGGACACGACCAGCACGCCTCCCCGTGTACACATCCCTCCCCTGGACACGACCAGCACGCCTATGTGAGCATTGTTCAGGTAACATCTGCCTGTTTTCCCCCGTTCTGTACGGATCTCAACCCACTGACCCGGCTCTCGGCCGGCAGTAGAAGCGGCCTGTATCGATACATTGTTGAGTGATAAGATGGAGATGGCCAAACATCGGATTGTGTACAGCGGCCATTGTCATTGTCTCGCTGATCATCGTGACAGATATTGAGCTAATCACTAAAGTCATCGTATCTTCAATTTGACAGTCATCCAGCACAACAGTCATCCAGCACAACAGTCACCAGCAGGATCTTGTGCCAGCAGGAGCAACAGGGGTGAAGGTCAGTGTTGAGATGTGGACGTCTTGTCTGTATTTTTATATTATAGACAGAAACAGCAAGGAGGTGGTCAACTCCAGTGCTTAGAGTGGGCAAGATAACCTCAAGGACATGCACGACATTCCTTAACCCCAGGTCAAGGTCAGCTACAACATACACTACCTCATATTACAGTCAGCTACAACATACACTACCTCAGTTTGGGTCAGCTACAACATACCCTACCTCAGTTTGGGTCAGCTACAACATACCCTACCTCAGTTTGGGTCAGCTACAACATACCCTACCTCATATTACAGTCAGCTACAACGTACACTACCTCAGTTTGGGTCAGCTACAACATACCCTACCTCAGTTTGGGTCAGCTACAACATACCCTACCTCAGTTTGGATCAGCTACAACATACCCTACCTCATATTACAGTCAGCTACAACGTACACTACCTCAGTTTTGGTCAGCTACAACATACCCTACCTCATATTACAGTCAGCTACAACATACACTACCTCAGTTTGGGTCAGCTACAACATACCCTACCTCATATTACAGTCAGCTACAACATACACTGCCTCATATTACAGTCAGCTACAGCATACACTGCCTCATATTACAGTCAGCTACAGCATACACTGCCTCATATTACAGTCAGCTACAGCATACCCTACCCCATATTACAGTCAGCTACAACATATACTGCCTCATATTACAGTAAGCTACAACATACACTACCTCAGTTTGGGTCAGCTACAATATATCCTACCTCATATTACAGTCAGCTACAACATACACTACCTCAATTTGGGTCAGCTAGAACATACCCTACCTCATATTACAGTCAGCTACAACATACACTACCTCATATTACAGTCAGCTACAACATACACTACCTCATATTACAGTCAGCTACAACATACACTACCTCATATTACAGTCAGCTACAACATACACTACCTCATATTACAGTCAGCTACAACATACCATACCTCAGTTTTGGGGCAGGTGCAGCCCAATGAGCAGGACTCCCACCTCACATGACGTCAGTAAGGTGCCACATATTGACCAATACCTCACCCGTCTTTGCCTCACCTTACCTTGCCCCACATTACCTTGCCGCACCTTACCTTGCCCCAGCTTACCTTACCTCACCTTAACTTGCCTGACCTTACTTTGCCCCAACTTACCTTACCTCACCTTACATTACCTCCCATTCGTGTTATACCCAGTGGTGGCCTGTTGCTTCATCATGTGGTCCCCTAGTAAACCACATACATCATGCTGCTTGTAAGTCCTTTTCAGACCTTGGTGACTGGACATTGAGAACGGTCAGAGCTTGGTGACTGGAGATTGAGAACGTTCAGGACTTGGTAGTGGGAGATTGAGAACGTTCAGGGCTTGATAGCGGGAGATTGAGAACGTTCAGGACTTGATAGCGGGAGATTGAGAACGTTCTGGGCTTGGTGACTGGAGATTTAGAACGTTCAGGGTTTGGTAGCGGGAGATTGAGAACGTTCAGGGCTTGATAGCGGGAGATTGAGAACGTTCAGGGCTTGGTAGTGTGAGATTGAGAACGTTCAGGGCTTGATAGCGAAAGATTGAGAACGTTCAGGGCTTGGTAGCGGGAGATTGAGAACGTTCCGGGCTTGATGACTGGAGATTGAGAACGTTCATGGCTGGTAGCGAAAGATTGAGAACGTTCAGGGCTTGGTAGTGGGAGATTGAGAACGTTCAGGGCTTGGTGACTGGAGATTGAGAACGTTCAGGGCTTGGTGACTGGAGATTGAGAACGTTCAGGGCTTGGTAGCGGGAGATTGAGAACGTTCAGGGCTTGGTAGTGGGAGATTGAGAACGTTCAGGGCTTGGTAGCGGGAGATTGAGAACGTTCAGGGCTTGGTAGTGGGAGATTGAGAACGTTCAGGGCTTGGTGACTTCAGATCGAGAACGTTTAGGGCTTGGTAGCGGGAGATTGAGAACGTTCAGGGCTTGGTGACTGGAGATTGAGAACGTTCAGGGTTTGGTAGCGGGAGATTGAGAACGTTCAGGGCTTGATGACTGGAGATTGAGAACGTTCAGGGCTTGGTAGCGGAAGATTGAGAACGTTCAGGGCTTGATAGCGGGAGATTGAGAACGTTCAGGGCTTGATAGCGGGAGATTGAGAACGTTCTGGGCTTGGTGACTGGAGATTTAGAACGTTCAGGGTTTGGTAGCGGGAGATTGAGAACGTTCAGGGCTTGATAGCGGGAGATTGAGAACGTTCAGGGCTTGATAGCGGGAGATTGAGAACGTTCAGGGCTTGATAGCGGGAGATTGAGAACGTTCAGGGCTTGATAGCGGGAGATTGAGAACGTTCAGGGCTTGGTAGCGGGAGATTGAGAACGTTCAGGGCTTGGTGACGGGAGATTGAGAACGTTCAGGGCTTGGTGACGGGAGATTGAGAACGTTCAGGGCTTGATAGCGGGAGATTGAGAACGTTCAGGGCTTGTTAGCGGGAGATTGAGAACGTTCAGGGCTTGGTGACGGGAGATTGAGAACGAACGAAGAGGAAAAAGAAGAAGACATAGTGAGTGCTATTTATAGAAGAACTTTCCTGTACAGTTCACGTGGTGTATATCATCAGTACAAACCTGAGGTCCGTGACTGAAACCTGTGTCGGTATACGGAAAGACGTGTTGTTGAGAGTGAGAAAGGGAGAGAAGGAGGTAGAGATTGAGGGAGAGAGAGAGGCAGTGGGAGGCAGAGAGGGAAAGGGAGTGAGAGGGAGAAAGAGAGAGAGGGAGGGGAGGGAATGGAGAGAGGGAGGTAGAGAGAGAGGGAGATAGAGGGGGAGTTGGAGGGAGAGGGAGTGAGAGAGAGGAAGAGAGAGGGAGATAGAGACAGAGGAAGAGAGCGAAAGGGAGAGAGGGATGGGTAGGGAGATAGTGAAAGGGAGAGAGAGTGGGAAGAGAGAAAGGGAGGTAGAGATTGAGAGAGAGAGATAGAGGGAAAGAGGGAGAAAGGGAAAGAGGGTGAGAGAGAAGAGAGAGGGAGGAGAGAGATAATGGGAAGGAGAGGCAGAGAGGAAGGTGAGAGAATGAGAGGGAGAGATATCTTGGTAGAGGGAGATTAAGAACGAAAGAAGGAGGAGAAGAGGAAACAAGAGAAGAAGAAGATTTCTTTTTGTGATTCAGTTTTTCTGTGCCCATTTGTGAATTTTAATGTTTATTTTAGGTAAAGCTTTTCTCCACGATTCCATTCTCTAGATTGGTTCGTTTGGTGGTTGGTTCGTTTGGTGGTTGGTTCGTTTGGTGGTTTGTTCGTTTGGTGGTTGGTTCGTTTGGTGGTTGGTTCGTTTGGTGGTTGGTTCGTTTGGTGGTTGGTTCGTTTGGTGGTTGGTACGTTTGGTGGTTTGTTCGTTTGGTGGTTGGTTCGTTTGGTGGTTGGTTCGTTTAGTGGTTGGTTCGTTTGGTGTTTGGTTCGTTTGGTGGTTGGTTCGTTTGGTGGTTGGTTCGTTTGGTGGTTGGTTCGTTTGGTGGTTGGTTCGTTTGGTGGTTGGTTCGTTTGGTGGTTGGCTCGTTTGGTGGTTGGTTCGTTTGGTGGTTGGTTCGTTTGGTGGTTGGTTCGTTTGGTGGTTTGTTCGTTTCGTGGTTGGTTCGTTTGGTGGTTGGTTCGTTTGGTGGTTGGTTCGTTTGGTGGTTGGCTCGTTTGGTGGTTGGTTCATTTGGTGGTTGGTTCGTTTGGTGGTTGGTTCGTTTGGTGGTTGGTTCGTTTGGTGGTTGGTTCGTTTGGTGGTTGGTTCGTTTGGTGGTTGGTTCGTTTGGTGTTTGGTTCGTTTGGTGGTTTGTTCGTTTGGTATTTGGTTCGTTTGGTGGTTGGTTCTTTTGGTAGTTGGTTCGTTTGGTGGTTGGTTCGTTTGGTGGTTGGTTCGTTTTGTGGTTGGTTTGTTTGGTGGTTGGTTCGTTTGGTGGTTGGTTCGTTTGGTGGTTGCTTTGTTTTGTGGTTGGTTTGTTTGGTTGTTGGTTTATTTGGTGGTTGGTTCGTTTGGTGGTTTCGATTGGTGGTTGGTTCGTTTGGTGGTTGATTCTTTGGTAGTTGGTTTTTTTGGTGGTTGGTTCGTTTGGTTGTTCGTTTGGTGGTTGGTTCGTTTGGTTTTTCCTTTGGTGGTTGGTTCGTTTGGTGGCTCGTTTGGTGGTTGGTTCGTTTGGTGGTTCGTTTGGTGGTTCGTTCGTTTGGTGGTTATTTTGGTGGTTATTTTGGTGGTTGGTTCGTTTGGTGGTTCGTTTGGTGGTTCGTTTGGTGGTTGGTTCTTTTGGTGGTTCGTTTGGTGGTTGGTTCGTTTGGTGGTTCGTTAGGTGGTTGGTTCGTTTGGTGGTTGATTCGTTTGGTGGTTCGTTCGTTTGGTGGTTCGTTTAGTGGTTGGTTCGTTTGGTGGCTAGTTCGTTTGGTGGTTGGTTCGTTTGGTGGTTGGTTCGTTTGGTGATTGGTTCGTTTGGTGGTTGGTTAGTTTGGTGGTTGGTTCGTTTGCTGGTTGGTTCGTTTGGTGGTTGCTTCGTTTGGTGGTTGGTTTGTTTGGTGGTTGGTTCGTTTGGTAGTTGGTTTGTTTGGTGGTTGGTTTGTTTTGTGGTTGGTTTGTTTGATGGTTGGTTTGTTTGGTGGTTGGTTGGTTTGGTGGTTGGTTCGTTTGGTGGTTGGTTCGTTTGGTGGTTGGTTCGTTTGGTGGTTCGTTTGGTGGGTGGTTCGTTTGGTGGTTCGTTTTGTGGTTGGTTCGTTTGGTGGTTGGTTTATTTAGAGGTTGGTTCGTTTGCTAGTTATTCTGTTTGGTGGTTGGTTCGTTTTGTGGTTGGTTCGTTTGGGGTTTGGTTTGTTTGGTGACTGGTTTGTTTGGTGGTTTGTTCATTTGGTGGTTCGTTTGGTGGTTGGTTCGTTTGGTTTTTCCTTTGGTGGTTGGTTCGTTTGGTGGCTTGTTTGGTGGTTGGTTCGTTTGGTGGTTCGTTCGTTTGGTGGTTATTTTGGTGGTTGGTTCGTTTGGTGGTTCGTTTGGTGGTTGGTTCGTTTGGTGGTTCGTTTGGTGGCTGGTTCTTTTGGTGGTTCGTTTGGTGGTTGGTTCGTGTGGTGGTTGGTTCGTTTGGTGGTTCGTTAGGTGGTTGGTTCGTTTGGTGGTTAATTCGTTTGGTGGTTCGTTCGTTTGGTGGTTCGTTTAGTGGTTGGTTCGTTTGAAGGGTAGTTCGTTTGGTGGTTGGTTCGTTTGGTGGTTGGTTCGTTTGGTTTTTGGTTTTTTGGTGGTTGATTCATTTGGTGGTTGGTTCGTTTTGTGATTGGTTCGTTTGGTGGTTGGTTAGTTTGGTGGTTGGTTCGTTTGCTGGTTGGTTCGTTTAGTGGTTGCTTCGTTTGGTGGTTTGTTTGGTGGTTGGTTCGTTTGGTGGTTGGTTCGTTTGTTGGTTGGTTCGTTTGGTGGTTGGTTCGTTTGGTGGTTGGTTCGTTTGGTTGTTGGTTCGTTTGGTGGATGGTTCGTTTGGTTTATGGTTCGTTTTGTGGATGGTTCGTTTGGTGGTTGGTTTGTTTGGTGGTTGGTTCATTTGGTGGTTGGTTCGTTTGGTGGTTGGTTCGTTAGGTGGTTGGTTCGTTTGGTGGTTGGTTCGTTTGATGGTTGGTTCTATTGGTGGTTGGTTTGTTTGGTGGTTGGTTCTTTTGGTGGTTTGTTCGTTTGGTGGTTGGTTCGTTTGGTGGTTGCTTTGTTTGGTGGTTGGTTTATTTGGTGGTTGGTTCGTTTGGTGGTTGGTTCGTTTGATGGTTCGTTTGGTGCTTGATTCGATTGGTGGCTTTTTTGGTGCTTGGTTCGTTTGGTGGTTGGTTTGTTTGGTGGTTGGTTCGTTTGGTTGTTGGTTCGTTTGGTGGTTGGTTTGTTTGGTTATTGGTTCGTTTTGTTGTTGGTTCGTTTGGTTGTTGGTTCGTTTGGTTGTTGGTTCGTTTGGTTGTTGGTTCGTTTGGTTGTAGGTTCGTTTGGTGGTTGGTTTGTTTGGTTGTTGGTTCGTTTAGTTGTTGGTTTGTTTGGTGGTTGGTTTGTTTGGATGTTGGTTCGTTTGGTTGGTGGTTTGTTTGGTTGTTGGTTCATTTGGTTGTTGGTTCGTTTGGTGGTTGGTTTGTTTGGTTGTTGGTTCGTTTGGTTGTTTGTTCGTTTGGTTGTTGGTTCGTTTGGTTGTTGGTTCGTTTGGTTGTTGGTTCGTTTGGTTGTTGGTTCGTTTGGTGGTTGGTTCGTTTGGTGGTTGGTTTGTTTGGTTGTTGGCTCGTTTGGTTGTTGGTTCGTTTGGTTGTTGGTTCGTTTGGTGGTTGGTTCGTTTGGTTGTTGGTTCGTTTGGTTGTTGGTTCGATTGGTGCTGTAGTTCCCGTGTTTCGTCTTTGATTGTTGATTTAGTGATTGCTATTGCGATGCCTTCCACTTTGACATTTCTTGGAATTTGCATTTCATATTTGTTTTGAATGTTTTGTCCTCATATTAAACATAGAAGCAAGGAAGTGATAGTCAAACTGTATAAAGCTTTAGTTAGACCTAGATCGGAGTACTGTGTACAGGTGTGGAGTCATTAACAGAGAGGGGACATAAACATGCTGAAAAAAATTAAAAAAAGAGCGACAAAGATGATAGTAGGATTCCAGAACTACAGTTATTAGGAAAGACTCAGAAAAACCGGCCTACAGAATCTAGAAAAGAGAAGAATTATAAATGACTACATACAGGTTTATAAGAAGATCAGAGGAACGGATAAATTAGACTTTAACATGTTTTTCAAAATACAACCACCCACAATAACAAGAGGGCATAGCTACAAGCTGACTAAAGAGAGGTCCAGATTTGATATTAGAAAATATTTTTTTAGTCAGAGAGTGGTGTCTGCTTGGAATGCATTGCCACGTGAGGTAGCGGAGGCAGGGACAATTAATGCATTAAAGAATAAACTGGATGCGCATATCTTTTACAGCAAGGGGATGTAAATAAACTGGTTGTATACAGACTCTGCAGAGTCTTCTAAACCAGTATAAAGACGTTAAGTTAAGTGAAGTTTTCCGCTAGAAATGAGGCGTTCTGTATTACAAGAAAAAAAAATTATCTGTTTCTTGGAAAGTACATATCTTTGTCCTTACATATCTTTCTCCTTACATATCTTTGTCCTTACATATCTTTCTCCTTACATATCTTTGTCCTTACATATCTTTGTCCTTACATATCTTTCTCCTTACATATCTTTCTCCTTACACATCTTTCTCCTTACATATCTTTGTCCTTACATATCTTTCTCCTTACATATCTTTCTCCTTACATATATTTGTCTTTACATATCTTTCTCCTTACATATCTTTGTCCTTACATATCTTTCTCCTTACATATATTTGCCTTTACATATCTTTCTCCTTACATATCTTTCTCCTTACATATATTTGCCTTTACATATCTTTCTCCTTACATATCTTTCTCCTTACTTATATTTGCCTTTACATATCTTTCTCCTTACATATCTTTGTCCTCACATACTTGCGTCCTTACATATCTTTGTCCTTACATATCTTTCTCCTTACATATCTTTGACCTTACATATCTTTGTCCTTACATATCTTTGTCCTTACATATCTTTCTCCTTACATATTTTTCTCCTTACATATATTTGCCTTTACATATCTTTCTCCTTACATATCTTTCTCCTTACATATATTTGCCTTTACATATCTTTCTCCTTACATATCTTTCTCCTTACATATATTTCTCCTTACATATCTTTGTCCTCACATACTTGCGTCCTTACATATCTTTTTCCTTACATATCTTTCTCCTTACATATCTTTGTCCTCACATACTTGCGTCCTTACATATCTTTGTCCTTACATATCTTTCTCCTTACATATCTTTGTCCTCACATACTTGCGTCCTTACATATCTTTGTCCTTACATATCTTTCTCCTTACATATCTTTGTCCTTACATATCTTTGATCTCACATACTTGCGTCCTTACATATCTTTCTCCTTACATATCTTTCTCCTTACATATCTTTGTCCTCACATACTTGCGTCCTTACATATCTTTCTCCTTACATATCTTTCTCCTTACATATCTTTCTCCTTACATATCTTTGTTCTCACATACTTGCGTCCTTACATATCTTTGTCCTTACATATCTTTCTCCTTACATATCTTTGTCCTCACATACTTGCGTCCTTACATATCTTTCTCCTTACATATCTTTCTCCCTACATATCTTTCTCCTTACATATCTTTGTCCTTACATATCTTTCTCCTTACATATCTTTGTCCTCACATACTTGCGTCCTTACATATCTTTCTCCTTACATATCTTTCTCCCTACATATCTTTTACCTTACATATCTTTGTCCTTACATATCTTTCTCCCTACATATCTTTCTCCTTACATATCTTTCTCCTTACATATCTTTCTCCCTACATATCTTTCTCCTTACATATCTTTGTCCTTACATATCTTTCTCCCTACATATCTTTCTCCTTACATATCTTTCTCCTTACATATCTTTCTCCTTACATATCTTTCTCCTTACATATCTTTCTCCTTACATATCTTTCTCCCTACATATCTTTCTCCTCACATATCTTTCTCCTTACATATCTTTCTCCTTACATATCTTTCTCCTTACATATCTTTCTCCTTACATATCTTTCTCCTTACATATCTTTCTCCCTACATATCTTTCTCCTTACATATCTTTCTCCTTACATATCTTTGTCCTTACATATCTTTCTCCTTACATATCTTTGTCCTTACATATCTTTCTCCTTACATATCTTTCTCCTTACATATCTTTCTCCTTACATATCTTTCTCTTTACATATCTTTCTCCTTACATATCTTTCTCCCTACATATCTTTCTCCTTACATATCTTTCTCCCTACATATCTTTCTCCTTACATATCTTTCTCCTTACATATCTTTCTCCTTACATATCTTTCTCCTTACATATCTTTCTCCTTACATATCTTTCTCCTTACATATCTTTCTCCTTACATATCTTTCTCCTTACATATCTTTCTCCCTACATATCTTTCTCCTTACATATCTTTCTCCCTACATATCTTTCTCCTTACATATCTTTCTCCTTACATATCTTTCTCCTTACATATCTTTCTCCTTACATATCTTTGTCCTTACATATCTTTGTCCTTACATATCTTTGTCCTTACATATCTTTCTCCTTACATATCTTTGTCCTATCTTCAATCCTACATCTAATGCTTCCATTTCTGTGATGTGCTCATCTTTTCCCATCTTGGGCCGTATTGCTTGTCTGACCGAACCTCTTCCTGGTCCTTCCCTCCTCCTAAACCTCTCTCAAGTAGGATGGTTTTCCATGTTTCCGTCCGTCATTCTCCCCTCAAAAACGCTTTCACACATGTTCATTCCTTCTGTCCCACAATAGATGAACAAACAAACGTGTTAATGTCTCCGGTGCTGGAATGTCAATCTCAGAACTCTCAGATGCAAGTCACGTGGGACCCACAGTTGCTCACAGCTCGTGAGAGTACATTAACTTTATTACAAGAAGGGAGTGCTCCTTGTTCATCTGTCAGCTCCTGTAATCTCGTGAGAACTCAACTGAATTCGTTTTCTGGGGGCCCTGTAGATGAACATGATGGGTCATCCCTTTAGCGTCCACTCAAGTTAGTCGAGTCCTATTTAAGGGCGTATATTCCTTAGATACGTTTTCTTCATATGAACCAGTGGTGTCTCATTTCTCGTTTCTTCTTAGACACACACATCAATAGCTCCCTCGAACATCAGTCCCAAACATCAATGACTTTCCTCCAACATCAGACACAAACATCAATGGCTTTCCTCCAACATCAAACACAAACATCAATGACTCCCTCGAACATCAGATTCAAATATCAATGACTTCCTCCACCATCATATACTTCTTCTTCTTCTTGTTCGTACGCTGTCAGACGTCGACCTGTATTTTTTCGAAAAAAGCGGCGGTCATCCTGAGGCTATCGACACTGCCATAGAGCTTGTCTAGTGTTGCCACTGGTGATGGCCACATCTGCTCTCTCTGGTCCTCGTATGTCGGGCAGTTTTGCAGCAAATGCTCAGCGGTCATTTTCCCGGTACCACACGGGCATTCGTCAGTGCCACATATCTTCAATTTGTTGAATAGGTGGTACCTGAGTCTATTGTGGCCAGTGCGAAGTTTGAAGACCACGACCTGCTCTCTTCTGCGTAACTGGTAATAGGCATCGTTTTTTGTGTAGCCAGTATGTTCGGTTTCCCATTTGGTCATGCATCTAGCTCTAATAAGCCTTTTTGACTCTTCGTATGTCACACTAGTATCTGGTTGTGGTAGTCTTGCACCTTCTTTTGCCAGTCTATCTGCCTCCTCGTTGCCTTGGATGTTGCAGTAGGATGAAACCCACTGTACCACTACTCTTTTTTGGTGCGGACTGCTGGCATAGTTGACAGAGTACTGCTCTTAAATCATGAAGTTCGGTATTTTTCAGTGATGTGACTACGGCCAGTGCATCTCTAAGCAGGACTATATGGCTTTCATTCCGTTTAACTGTCACCATTTCTTCCACTGCCACCCTCAGTGCCTCTGCCTCCGCTCTGAAATTGCTTGCGTATTTTTCAGCTGCCACTGACAGTGTTATTTTTCTGCCATTTGGTAGGCTCAGGAATGCCCCTGCCCCTCCGTTCTGTGTTGTGTTTGTTACAGAGCCATCGCTGTATGCATGGGTCCAGTCCATGCTTGGGTAGTTTTCCGTTATGTACCTTAGGGTTGTATCTCTTCTTTCTTTTTCAGTCTGGCAGTTTGTGTTTCTAATACTTGGTACATTTTCTACCACCTCTGGAAATATATGCTGCCCCCAGGTAGGTTTTCGTACAGTAGGGATGGGCTTTGTTGTTGTTAGTGCGTTCATAGGGTCTTCGTGCATCTTTGCTTTGACTATTTCTGCAAAGTTTCTCTGCTTTAGTTTCCCATTTACAAAATTGTTTATTCTCTGGTGCATTGGATGGTCAGTCAGTCTTTTTCTCTGCTTGCTGCTGGGCTCTGCAGTCTCTTCTGTCGGTCATAGGTTGCAGTTTTGTAATCTTTTCGAGTTCTACGATTGGCGTTGACTTCATGCCTCCTGTTATAACTCTCATGGCTTGGTTTTGGAGTTTGCTAATTTTATCGAAGTTCGCCTTTGCTGCTGTTGTCCATGCCGCAATGCCATAATCGAGAACTGGTCTCACTCTTCCAGTGTACAGTTTCGTCTGTTCCCCAGCTTGTGCCAGCAAGTTTCCTCATGATTGCCATTCTTTGTCTGGCTCTCATTCGGTTTCTCTCGATCTGACTTTTCCATGTCATGCGCCGATCAAATGTGACTCCCAGGTAGTTTGGGTTGTCGTTTGGCTGCAAGTATTTGCCGTTAAGACTTATTTTGGTGTTCTGGGGTTTGTTTGAAAGCGAGAATATCGTACATATTGTTTTTTCCTCATTTATTTTGACCAGCCATGAGTTCGTCCACTCTTCCAGCGATGTTAGGGCCTGTTGCATCCGATTTCTTGCTATGGTGAGATTCTTTTCAGAGGTCTACATAGCCAGATCGTCTGCAAACATTGAGCTGTAGACTCTTCTTGGTATATTCTCTGTTATGTTATTTATATACACCAGGAAGAGTGTGGGTGACAGTACTCCCCCTTGCGGTACTCCCTGCTCAAGAGTCACCTTTTTGCTCATCTGCTCTTGTACTTGAACTCCTGCAGAATGTGTTCAAACGTCTGGACACCGGTTCCACACGGCTAGTCAACTTGTGTGATATCTTCAGCCGATGTAGGTGACTAGACAGTCTCAAATTGACTGTTTGCCAGATACATGACCAAATGGGAAACCGAACATACTGGTTACACCAAAAACGATGCCTATTACCAGTTGAACCGAAGAGAGCAGGTCGTTGTCTTCAGACTTCGCACTGGCCACAATAGACTTAGGTACCACCTATTCAACAAATTGAAGATAGGGTGTACCGACGAATGCCCGTGCGGTACCGGTAAAATGACCGCTGAACATCTGCTGCAGAACTGCCCGACATACGAGGATCAGAGAGAGCAGATGTGGCCATCACCAGTGGAACTGCAAGACAAGCTCTATGGCAGTGTCGACAGCCTCAGGATGACCGCCGCTTTTTTCGAAAAAATAAGGGTTACTGACTGCGTACGAAGAAGAAGAAGAAGAAGAACTCTAGCTGTTCTGTTTTTGAGGTAGTGGCTGATCCATTTGTACATTTACCCAAAAACTTCACTTCTTCGTAGCTTGACTTTAAGTCCCTCTTTCCAGACTTTGTCAAATGCCTTTTCTAGGTCCACCCAAACCGCTACTGTGTGTTTTTGCTCCTGGTAGGCATCTTCTATTTCCTGGGCTATGAGGGTGATCTGATCCTCAGTGGATCTGTGCTGTCTAAAGCCTGCTTGCTGTGGAATTAGTATGTGTTTTTCTTCCAGATGCCACATCAGTCTGGCGTTTATCATACGTTCCATCAGTTTACCGACACAGCTCAGTAGGCTGATAGGCCTGTATCCATTTGGATCTGTTTTATCTTTTCCTTTCTTTGGTACTGGTACAAGTACTGCGTCTTTCCATGCTTGGAGTACAATACCCCTTTTCCAGCTTTGGTTCAGGACTGATAGTAACTTCATCTTTGCTGTTTGGCCCAGCCCCATCAGCATTTTGTTTGTTACCCCATCTTTTCCGGGTGATTTCCTTTTCTTTAAAGTTTTCATGGCCTCTTCCATTTCGTTCATTGTTAGTTTTGCCATCATGTGCTCTTCTGGTGCCATGTTGATGTTGTCGTGCCCATTTAGTTCTTCCCTAATGTCTGTATGCCTGTCTGCAGGGACATCGATATGGTTTGCTCTGGCATAATGTTCAACAAAGGCGTTTGCTGCTTTTTTTCCAGTGAGCATGTTGTCGCCCTGCTTGATTGTGATTTGTTTGTTTGATGGAGTTTCGTCATTCATGGCTCTGACTAGCTTGCATAGTTTGTTCCCATCCTTATCTAAATTGAGGTCTTCTGTTTTGTTTTTCCAGCTTTCTCTTGTTTTTTGGTTTAAAGTGAATTTGTATTTCGCCGTGGTGGCTTTGAGAGCGATATTTGCCTCCATAGATTGTTCTCTCTCTGCCATGTTCCTAGCATTTGAGACTTCGTCTTCCGCTTTCTGCAATTCATCATTCCAATAAGGCTTGTAGTTTTTCCTTGCCCCTCTTGGTATGGTTTCAGTGGCAGCTTGCATTATTGCTTTGGCTAGGCTTTCCACCATGGGCTTCAAATTGGTAGTCCGTGTGTTGATGGTTTCGCACAGCCCATCTGTCAGGATTGCAAATCTGTCCCAGTCGGCTCGTTTGTAATTCCAACGTGGGAGCGGTTTTGTTTCCCGGGGGCCTACTTCCATATCAACTTCTAGCCTAATTGGCCTGTGGTCGCTACCTGCCAATTGGTTTAGCACCTGGCGGTCTAGTCTGTGGTGAATGTCCACCATGGAAAAGGCCAAATCTGGAGTAGAGGTGGTATGCCATGTTCTAGAATAGAAGCTAGGGCTATCCTCCAGCCTATTGATTAGACAGAGATGTGTGTCTATCTCCCAATCTTCCACTTCGTCACCTCTGCTGTCTGTGTCCGAGTATCCCCATCTCTCCGAGTGTCTGTTGAAGTCTCCAGCTACTATGCAGTTGGAGTCTTTGACTTCCATACTCGAGAGCGATATGTCTTTGTTTGGTGGTCCGTAAAGGTTGAAGATGTGGATCTTCGTCTCTTGAGCCATTATGTCAACTCCTACAAGTTCTGCTTGTCCGGTGTGATTGACAGCTTACGCGCTACTCGGTATGCTGTTACGGGTCAGTATCAGAACCCCTCCTTTGTGACATTCTCTATCCAGACGGAATGTATGGTATCCTCTGATTGAGAATTTATGGTTGTTGTTGAGGTTCGTTTCTTGTATACATGCCACGTCAATCTTACCTTCATGCAAGTGATGTGTTAGGGAAAGCTTTTTTGTTGATGACTCCCTCCGCATTCCACTGTAGTATTCTGAGGGTCCTGTGTTTTTGGTCAATAGTTTTTGCCCCATCACCATAAGTCTCGACTCCACAGCACATTGGTGGGTGACCACCAGTAGCAATGGTTGGGCCCCTTCGAGGCGTGAGGCCCGACACTCTCGCTGCCTGGCGGGACTCCACAGGATGAGCGCCACGCTTTTTTCTATTAGGTCGTACTATCATCATACAGCGATATACGTTGCACTGTGTTACTTGTTAAGCCTGTGGCCCAGTGCATCCGCTTTCAACAGGCGTTTCTGTAGGGATGCCCTCCTTAGCCTTTGGCTGTCCGCAGCCTATCTGCAAGGCAGCAGTTGTTTATGATCAGAGTTGTCTCTCTTATGGAAGTTGTCTTATAGGACTATCGAGTCTTCCCCACTCGTGTCTGTAGGGTGCGGTGATGATATATGAGATATGATATATGATATAGACTATGTACTGGTTTGTACTATCCAGGAAGAGAGGCAGTCCAGTGTGTCTGTATCCCAGGATCGTCACGTCCTGCCAGAAACGAAGCATGTGCATGTGAGTGGGGTATCTCTTTGCTCCCTTTATTTTCTCGGCTTCTCTGCAGTGATTGTACGCCTAGCATTCCCCGCCACCCGGGAGATTGTCACAACTCCTGCGGATAGCTAGTCGGCATCGTTTATGGTCAGAACTATGACGGTATCTGATCGTCTTCGCGCCTCTGACTTTCGTTCTTGATTAATGAAAACAATCTTGACAAATGCTTTTGCAGTAGCTCGTCTTGCGGCGGTCCAAGAATTTCACCTATAACGCTGCAATACGAATTCCCCCGTTTGTCCCTGTGAATCATTACCTCCAGGTCCGAAAACCAACAAAATAGAACCGAGGTCCTATTCCATTATTCCATATACCAATATTCAGGCAGCCGAGGCCTGCTTTGAACACTCTATTTTTTTCAATGTAAACGCGCCGGCCACCCGGGACGCTCAGCGATGAGCACCCGCGGGAGAGAGCCGACAGACGGTAGGGCAGGAGACAACGGGCAGTGAACCGGCGCGAGCAGGACCACCCGCCTGCGACTGAGATCCAACTACGAGCTTTTTAACTGCAACAACTTTAATATACGCTATTGGAGCTGGAATTTCCGCGGCTGATGGCACCAGACTTGCCCTCCAATAGATCCTCGTTAAAGGGTTTAAAGTGTACTCATTCCAATTACGGGGCCTCGAAAGAGTCCCGTATTGTTATTTTTCGTCACTACCTCCCCGTGCCGGGAGTGGGTAAGTTGCGCGCCTGCTGCCTTCCTTGGATGTGGTAGCCGTTTCTCATGCTCCCTCTCAGGAATCGAACCATGATTCCCCCTTACCCGTTACAAACATGGTAGGCATGTCACGTACCATCGACATTGGTTAGGGCAGACATTTGAAAGATGCGCCGCCGGCACATGAGGCCATGCGATCAGCACAAAGTTATCCAGAGTCACCAGTGGGGACGACGCAACCCCGCGAGGGGAAACGACGATTGGTTTTTAATTAATAAAAGCGCTCTTTCCGCGAGGGTTGGAGCTTGGTAAGCATGTATTAGCTCTAGAATTGCCACAGTTATCCAAGTAGGATCGTGTCATCTAAGGAACCTCGACTGATTTAATGAGCCATTCGCGGTTTCACCGTGAGACAGTGTGAACTTAGACATGGATGGCTTAATCTTTGAGACAAGCATATGACTACTGGCAGTATCAACCAGATATATGTCGGAGATGTACGAAACACACACACCAGTCGGCGGACGACGGATGTGTAAAAAGCCTCACTAGGACGGCCGCAGGGACCGACTGACGGACGGACGGTTGTTCCGTCCCTCACTCCGTCGACCTAAAACCGCCTGACAGGGGCCCGTGCACACACCAGACGATCGACCGACCGGGCTCACTCGGGGAGGGATGGCAGCGCTCTGTGCAGAACGGATCCCAACGGCCCAGGCGATGAATTTCACAGGGACTGGAGACGATTTTTGCCTGCCGGCCTGCCCTTTTCCCAAGGGTTGGTCGGGCGAGGACAGTGCCTTTAGGCTTGATTCCTGCTTTCCATTTGCCGGTCACAAGCTCTTTGCGAGAGAATGACCACCAGTGAGACGAACTGTCGAGGTCTGCTATAAGCCTTCGAAAAACCACCACTGACTGTCAAAGTTTCTCGATACTGGCCACAGTAACGCACCGTTGCCAGCGGTACGACACCACAAATTGTGTCCCGCTAGATGGCCGGGGAGAGGCGGGCGAGCGTTTTCGTAAGCCCGAGCTATCACTCCGTCTGGCGGGACTGAGATCGCTGTATGAATACAGGATGCGAGTCAATCGCGGCGACGAGAGACCAACCCCAGATCACAATCAGATACAAACATCAATGGCTCCCTCCAACATCAGACACAAACATCAATGACTCCCTCCAACATCAGACAATCACATCAAATTTCCACATCTATGGATCAATACCATACATCCACATCAGACATCCACATCAGACATCCACACCAGACATCCACACCAAATGTATTAAGCCCCGTTTGTAGATGTCGCTTACACTTGGTCTACGTGTGTTTTGGTCGTTCAAGCCCGTCTTGTGTTCGGATTGCTGTAGTCATCTTTAGTTTTCACACGATTTGCATCGTGTCTTGTGACCACATGTTTTTATTTTACGATGCACACTTTGGTCCATGATCAGCTGACTCTGACTCTCACATCTTTGCTTGGAAGATGCACACTTCGGTCCAGGATCAGCTGACTCTCACATCTCTGCCTTGTAAGATGCACACTTTGGTCTATGATCAGCTGACTGATTCTCACATCTCTGCCTTGTAAGATGCACACTTTGGTCCAAGATCAGCTGACTCTCCCATCTCTGCTTTGTAAGATGCACACTTTGGTCTATGATCAGCTGACTCTGATTCTCACATCTCTGCCTTGTTAGATGCACACTTTGGTCTATGATCAGCTGACTCTGACTCTCACATCTCTGCCTTGTAAGATGCACACTTTGGTCCACGATCAGCTGACTGACTCTTATATCTCTGCCTTGTTATTTCATCGATTCAAGCAACAGTTCACACAATGTCCTATGTTTTTCAATCCATCTTTCTTTGTGTCCTTGATGTCTTTTTATTAGACATCTAATTTCAAATGTCGTTAATTTCTTCTTTTCTGCCCTTAATTAGCACTAGACCTGACACTGGTAGAAAAGAGCAGATTAGAAACGGACTGAAGCAGTAGACTGGCAAAACTGTCAATCACAAATCTGAAATCTGAGGCACCAACAGATGGTCACTGCAACGGTGACCTGAATAATTGTGAAAGTATTCAATCGTTTAAGCACTTCCTCTCCGTCGTAACCCCGTTGCACTAACAACGTGTCGTCTAACCGACCCTGTCTTAGCACTTCATCCCACACAACACTCTATCAATTTGTTCCCTTCTCAACCTGCTGATCTTCCCTCCACCTCCCCTTCCTCAATCTGCCCATTTGTAGCACACCATTACTGCCCATCCTCCATCATCTCCACACACTCAACATGCCAGATGCCCTAATAAGTCTAGTACACACTCAACATGCCCAATGCCCTAATGAGTCTACTACACACTCAAAATGCCCAATGCCCTAAAAGTCTACTACACACTCAACATGCACAATGATCTAATAAGTCTACTACACACCCAACATGCCCAATGCCCTAATAAGTGGGTGGGCATAAATAAGGAGTACTCTGAGTGGTGTGAAGTGAAAAGTGGTGTGCCACAGGGCTCGGTTTTGGGACCAATTTTGTTCTTGATATATATATATGATTTGGACATTGATATGAGATCCATGATTGCAAAATTTGCTGATGACACAAAACTATGCAGTAGTGTCTCATCTAAAGCGGAAGTGGATATATTGGTGTCGGATGTAGATAAAATTCGAGAATGGTCTGTAAGCTGGCAAATGGAGTTTAATGTAGATAAATGTACAGTCATCCACATGGGTAGATCCAACATGGAACATAATTACAGAATGGGAGAAAACAATACTAGAAAGATAGATTAGGAAAGGGACCTATGGGTTATAATAGATCATACAGGAAAGGTGAGTGAGCAAGTTAAGGTAGCAGTGAAAAAGGCAAATGCAATGTTAGGTATGATAAAAAGAAATATTAAACATAGGAGCAAGGAAGTGATCGTCATACTGTATAAAGCTTTAGTTAGACCTGGATTGGAGTACTGTGTACAGGTGTGGAGTCTTTATCATAGAGGGGACATAAACATGCTTGAAAGAATACAAAAAAGAGCGACAAAGATGATAGTGGGATTCCAGAATTACAGTTATGAGGAACGACTCAGAAAAATCGGCCTACAGTGTCTCGAAGAGAGAAGAATTCGTGGTGACTTAATACAGGTTTATAAGATGATCAGAGGAATGGATAAATTAGACTATAACAAGTTTTTTTTAAAAATACAGCCACCTACAATAACACAAGGGCATAGCTACAAGCTGACTAAAGAGAGGTCCAGATTAGATATTAGGAAATATTTGTTTAGTCAGAGAGTGGTGTCTGCTTGGAATGCATTGCCAGGGGAGGTAGTGGAGGCAGGGACAGTTAATGCATTTAAGAATAAACTGGATGCGCATAGCTTTTAGAGCAAGGTGATGTAAATGTAACTGGTTGTATACAGACTCTAAGACGTTAAGTTAAGTTAAGTTAAGTCTGCAATACTTGAAGTAAAAAATTCCATCTTGAAGACAAAATAAAAAACTGACATGTTGAGGTCAAAGAATGACGCGTTTACTAAATCGGATTCGGCTTCACGTAGACAGTGACTTCGACAAAGGTCACATGATGTCTCATGCATGCGCAATTTGACCAAGCAAATTGAGTCATGAGGTCACACTTTTTCTCGGTAAGCTATTTAATCATGTGCCCATAACTCGTGAAGGGAAAGACATAGCGACACGGTATAGCTGCGCTGATCTACACATCGTCCATATACTATTCAGTGAACATTTCATCTCGATTCATAATTCCGTTCGCCAGTTATGGCATCTTCACACACAAATATACATATCTAAGACACATAGTAAATATATGATGGTAAAATATTGTATGACGCTTTATTTCTTCAAAACCACCCTTGCCCCGCCTGCACAGTGTGACCATGACCTACTCTAGATACAGATGGTCAAGGTCTAACCATGACCTACTCTAGATACAGATGGCCGTGGTGTAACACGTTGTATGTGGACGACTCCTAGTGGCAGAACCGATTCTGCAGTACTCGGTAAATAGTATATGCTACTGACGAAAACTTTAAGAGAGACGTTTGTTTGCATCCAGAAACCGTCTGCTAGTCTTTGCGATCGCTGCTAGCAGTATCCAGAAACCGTCTGCTAGACTGTGCAATCGCTGCTAGCAGCATCCATAGGCTTCTGTCTAGACAAGATGTAAGAGGCATGTTCTTTATATGCACGATGAGCGCCTCTACTAGCAGTTGCTGTACTGTGAACTCAGAAGAGCGCCTCCCACTCCTCAAGTAGCTGCTGTACTGTGAACTCAGCAGAGCGCCTCCCACTCTAGTAGATGTTGTACTGTGAGCACATCAGAGCGCCTCCCACTCTAGTAGATGTTGTACTGTGAGCACATCAGAGCGCCTCCCACTCCCCAAGCAGCTGTTGTACTGTGAACTCAGCAGAGCGCCCCCACCTCCCCCTCCTGAAACAGTTGTTGTACTGTGAACTCAGCAGAGCGCTCCCACCTCCCCAAACAGCTGCTGTACTGTGAACTCAGCAGAGCGCCCCCCACATCCCCCTCCTGAAACAGTTGCTGTACTATGAACTCAGCAGAGCGCCCCCACCTCCCCCTCTCCAAGCAGCTGTTGTACTGTGAACTCAGCAGAGCGCCCCCACCTCCCCCTCTCCAAACAGCTGCTGTACTGTGAACTCAGCAGAGCGCCCCCCACATCCCCCTCCTGAAACAGTTGCTGTACTATGAACTCATCAGAGCGCCCCCACCTCCCCCTCTCCAAGCAGCTGTTGTACTGTGAACTCAGCAGAGCGCTCCCCACATCCCCCTCCTCAAACAGTTGCTGTACTATGAACTCAGCAGAGCGCCCCCACCTCCCCCTCTCCAAGCAGCTGTTGTACTGTGAACTCAGCAGAGCGCCCCCCACATCCCTCTCCTCAAACAGTTGCTGTACTATGAACTCAGCAGAGCGCCCCCACCTCCCCCTCTCCAAGCAGCTGTTGTACTGTGAACTCAGCAGAGCGCCCCCCACATCCCCCTCCTCAAACAGTTGCTGTATTGTGAACTCAGCAGACCGCCCCCACCTCCCCCTCTCCAAACAGCTGCTGTACTGTGAACTCAGCAGAGCGAATCCACACTCCCCTCCCCCTCTCCATACAGCTGCTGTACTGTGAACTCAGCAGACAAACGCTTGCCATGGGATGGAAACAAGCGCTGCAGGGACTCCTTTCAAATATCTATGAAATGAAAATCTTCAGCGTTGATGTGACCTACAGGGAAGCGGTCAATGCATAGACCAGTCCCTTAGGAAATGCTTGCACAGAACCGACCCATCTGGAGCGCCAGTATCACACAAGGTGCTCATATGACCAAGCGAAAGGTCATGGCTGAGGCTCAGATAAAGCGTGCCGCTGAAGGCCACAGAACATGTGTCAACCTCACATGTGTCCCAACAGCGGAAGAGGCTGCTGTGCCAGGATTAAACTTTACATTCATGTAAGATTACATCTAGCAGCTCGTCTAATGGTATCGTCATATTTGCTTGCGATGGGGAACTAATAAAACTGACTGCAACTAACAGTACAAGCGTTTCCCAGTGATGGGGAACTAATAAAACTGACTGCAACTAACAGCACAAGCGTTTCCCAATGATGGGGAACTAATAAAACTGACTGCAACTAACAGCACAAGCGTTTCCCAATGATGGGGAACTAATAAAACTGACTGCAACTAACAGCACAAGCTTTTCCCAATGATGGGGAACTAATAAAACTGACTGCAACTAACAGCACAAGCGTTTCCCAATGATGGGGAACTAATAAAACTGACTGCAACTAACAGCACAAGCGTTTCCCAATGATGGGGAACTAATAAAACTGACTGCAACTAACAGCACAAGCGTTTCCCAATTGCCGTTCTTACCACTCAAAAAGCAGCAAGCCTGTTAGAAACTAAACTCTAAATTCCCCAGAAACTTTACTCAAACTTCCCCAGAAACTAAACTCAACCTTCCCCAGAAACTAAACTAAACATCCCACAGAAACTAAACTCTAAATTCCCCAGAAACTAAACTCACCTTCCCCAGAAACTAAACTCAACCTCCCACAGAAACTAAACTCTAAATTCCCCAAAAACCAAACTCAACCTTCCCCAGAAACTAAACTCAACCTTCCCCAGAAACTTAACTTAACCTTCCCCAGAAACTAAACTTAACCTTCCCCAGAAACTAAACTCAACCTCCCACAGAAACTTTGCTCAAACTTCCCCATAAACTAAACTCAAACTTCCACAGAAACTAAACTTAACCTTCCCCAGAAACTAAACTCAACCCGCCCCTAGAATCTAAACTCAACCCACTCCCAGAAACTAAACTCAACCTTCCCCAGAAACTAAACTCAACCTTCCCCAGAAACTAAACTCAACCTCCCACAGAAACTAAACTCAAACTTCCCCATACAATAAACTCAAACTTCCACAGAAACTAAAGTTAACCTTCCCCAGAAACTAAACTCAACCCTCCCCCAGAATCTAAACTCAACCCTCCCCCAGAAACTACACTCAACCTTCCCCAGAAACTAAACTCAACCCTCCTCCAGAAACTAAATTCAACCCTCCCCCATTAACTAAACTCAACCCTCCGCCAGAAACTAAACTTAACCATCCCCAGAAAATAAACTCAACCTTCGCGAGAAATTAAACTCCTCAACCTTCCCCAGAAACTAAACTCAACCTTCACCCAGAAACTAAACTCAACCCTATCTAGAAACTAAACTCAACCTTCCCCAGAAACTAAGCTCAACCTTCCCCAGAAACTAAAGTAGACCATCCACAGAAACTGAACTCAACCCTCCCCAGAAACTAAACTCAACCTCCCCCAGAAACTCAACTCAACCATCCCCAGAAACTAAACTCAACCTTCCCCAGAAATTGAATTCAACCCTCCCCAGAAACTAAACTCAACCTCCCCCCCCCCCCCCCCCCCCCCCAGTAACTATACTCAACCTACCCCAGAAACTAAACTCCTCAACCTTCCCCAGAAACTAAACTCAACCCCCCCCCCCCCCAGTAACTATACTCAACCTTCCCCAGAAACTAAACTCCTCAACCCTCCCCAGAAACTAAACTCAACCTACCCCAAAAACTAAAATCAACCTTCTCCAAGAAACTAAACTCAACCTTTACCTTGCCCAGAAACTAAACTCAACCTCCCCCAGAAACTCAACTCAACCATCCCCAGAAACTAAACTCAACCTTCCCCAGAAATTGAACTCAACCCTCCCCAGAAACTCAACTCAACTCCCCCCCCCCCCCGTAACTATACTCAACATACCCCAGAAACTAAACTCCTCAACCCTCCCCAGAAACTAAACTCAACCTTCCCCAGAAACTAAACTCCTCAACCCTCCCCAGAAACTAAACTCAACCCTCCGCCAGAAACTAAACTCAACCATCCCCAGAAACTAAACTCAACCTTCCAGAGAAATTAAACTCCTCAACCTTCCCCAGAAACTAAACTCAACCTCCCCCAGAAACTCAACTCAACCCTCCCCAGAAACTAAGCTCAACCTTCACCCCTAAACTAAAGTCAACCTTCACCCAGAAACTAAACTCAACCATATCCAGAAACTAAACTCAACCTTCCACAGAAACTAAGCTCAACCTTCCCCAGAAACTAAACTCAACCATCCACAGAAACTGAACTCAACCCTCCCCAGAAACTAAACTCAACCTCCCCCAGAAACTCAACTCAACCATCCCCAGAAACTAAACTCAACCTTCCCCAGAAATTGAACTCGACCTTCCCCCCGAAACTAAATTTAACCCTCCCCAGAAACTAAACTCAACCTCCCCCCCCCAGTAACTATACTCAACCTACCCCAGAAACTAAACTCCTTAACCCTCCCCAGAAACTAAACTCAACCTTCCCCAGAAACTAAACTCCTCAACCCTCCCCAGAAACTAAACTCAACCTACCCCAGAAACTAAAATCAACCTTCTCCAAGAAACTAAACTCAACCTTTACCTTGCCCAGAAACTAAACTCAACCCTCCCCAGAAACTAAACTCAACCTCCCCCAGAAACTCAACTCAACCATCCCCAGAAACTAAACTCAACCTTCCCCAGAAATTGAACTCAACCTTCCCCAGAAACTAAACTCAACCTTCCCGAGAAATTAAACTCCTCAACCTTCCCCAGAAACTAAACTCAACCTCCCCCAGAAACTAAACTCAACCCTCCTCAGAAACTAAGCTCAACCTTCACCCAGAAACTAAAGTCAACCTTCACCCAGAAACTAAACTCAACCATATCCAGAAACTAAACTCAACCTTCCCCAGAAACTAAGCTCAACCTTCCCCAGAAACTAAACTCAACCATCCACAGAAAGTGAACTCAACCTTCCCCCAGAAACTAAATTTAACCCTCCCCAGAAACTAAACTCAACCTTCTCCAGAAATTGAACTCGACCTTCCCCCAGAAACTAAATTTAACCCTCCCCAGAAACTAAACTCAACATTCCCCCCCACCCCCAGTAACTATACTCAACCTACCCAGAAACTAAACTCCTTAACCCTCCCCAGAAACTAAACTCAACCTTCCCCAGAAACTAAACTCCTCAACCCTCCCCAGAAACTAAACTCAACCTACCCCAGAAACTGAACTCAACCCTCCCCAGAAACTAAACTCAACAGTCCCCAGAAAATAAACTCAACCCTCCCCCAGAAACTAGACTCAACCATCCCCAGAAACTAAACTCAACCTTTCCCAGAAATTAAACTCCTCAACCGTCCCCAGAAACTAAACGCAAACTTTCCCCAGAAACTAAACTCAACCTTCACCTATAAACTAAATTCAACCTTCACCCAGAAACTAAACTCAACCTTCCCCAGAAACTATACTCAACCCCCCCAGAAATAAACTCAACCTTTCCCAGAAACTAAACTCAACCTTCCCCAGAAACTAAACTCAACCATCCACAGACACTAAGCTCAACCCTCTCCAGAAACTAAACTCAACCTTCCCCTAGAAACTAAATTCAAGCAATCCCAGAAACTAAATTCAACCCCCCCCCCCCCCCCCCCCCAGAAATAAACTCAACCTTTCCCAGAAACTAAACTTAACCTTCCCTAGAAACTAAACTCAACCATCCCCAGAAACTAAACTCAACCATCCACAGACACTAAGCTCAACCCTCCCCAGAAACTAAACTCAATCTCCCTCAGAAACTGAACACAACCTTTCCCATAAACTAAACTCAACCCTCCCCAGAAACTAAACCCAACCTCCCCCCAGAAACTAAACTCAACCTACCCCAGAAACTAAACTCAACCTTCTTCTCCAGAAACTAAACTCCTCAACCCTCACCAGAAATTAAACTCAACCTTCCCCAGAAACTAAACTCCTCAACCCTCCCCAGAATCTAAACTCCTCAACCCTCCCCAGAAACAAAACTCAACCTATCCCAGAAACTAAACTCAACCTTCCCCCAGAAACTAAACTCAACCTACCCCAGAAACTAAACTCAACCCTCCCTAGAAACTAAACTCAACCTTCCCCAGAAACTAAACTCCTCAACCCTCCTCAGAACCTAAACTCAACCTTCCCCAGAAACAAACTCAACCGTCCCCAGAAACTAAACTCAACCTTCCCCATAAACTATACTCAACCTCCCCCAGAAACTAAACTCCTCAACCCTCCCTGGAAACTAAACTCATATTTCCCCAGAAACGAAACTCAACCTTCCCAAGAAACTAAACTCAACCATCCTCAGAAACTAAACTCCTCAACCCTCACTAGAAACTAAACTCAACCATCCTCAGAAACTAAACTCCTCATCCCTTCCCAGAAACTAAACTCAACCTTCCCAAGAAACTAAACTCAACCATCCCCAGAAAATAAATTCCTCAACCCTCCTCAGAAACTAAACTCAACCATCCCCAGAAACTAAACTCATCAACCTTCCCCAGAAACTAAACTCAACCTTCCCCAGAAACCCATCTCAACCCTCCCCAGAAACTACACTCTTCAACCCTCCCCAGGAAGTAAACTCAACCTTCCCCAGAAACTAAACTCAACCTTCCCCAGAAACTCATCTCAACCCTCCCCAGAAACTAAACTCTTCAACCCTCCCCAGGAAGTAAACTCAACCTTCCCCAGAAACTAAACTCAACCATCCCCAGAAACTAAACTCAAACTTCCCCAGAAACTAAACTCAAACTTCCCCAGAAACTAAACTCCTCAACCGTCCCTAGAAACTAAACTCAACCTTTCTCCAGAAACTTCTAAGTGAAGGTCACATGTCACATATTATCTGATCAGTCCTCGAAAAATGATAAGATTGAATAGACCAATACCACCATTAACCATCTTAGCTAATCAGTGTCTATCAGCGAGATTGAAGAAACCAATTAGAAACCAGAGGACATTTGTTTCAGAACTGGATGCTTACTCAAACCAGACTTTGATTTAGAGGTTTGGTCCGATAGTTTTATTTCATCCACCTGAGCACGTCAGACGAAGGTTGTGTCTCTTCTAAGGGGCCTATGCTGAATTTAATTTCTTCATTCTGTTCTAGAAGGTATTTGTGCTAGTTATCTTCGGGTGAGTTGATCAAGTCCTACTGGGCATGGAGGCCGTCCAATTGAAACCTTGCCGGTAAATAAGAGGAATATATGGCAGATTAATCGGATAATTCGACACTATAAAATGGCGACTGAATGGTCCAACACTCTAAAATGGTGACTGAATGGTTCGACACTCTAAAATGGTGACTGAAGGGTTCGACACTCTAAAATGGTGACTGAATAGTTCGACACTCTAAAATTATGACTGAATGGTTCGACACTCTAAAAGGGTGACTGAATGGTTCGACACTCTAAAAGGGTGACTGAATGGTCCAACATTAAAATGGTGACTGAATGGTTCGACACTCTAAAATGGTGACTGAATGGTTCGACACTCTAAAATGGTGACTGAATAGTTCGACACTCTAAAATTATGACTGAATGGCTCGACACTCTAAAAGGGTGACTGAATGGTTCGACACTCTAAAATGGTGACTGAATGGTTCGACACTCTAAAAGGGTGACTGAATGGTTCGACACTCTAAAAGGGTGACTGAATGGTCCAACATTAAAATGGTGACTGAATGGTTCGACACTCTAAAATGGTGACTGAATGGTTCGACACTCTAAAATGGTGACTGAATGGTTCGACACTCTAAAATGGTGACTGAATGGTTCGACACTCTAAAATGGTGACTGAATGGTTCGACACTCTAAAATGGTGACTGAATGGTTCGACACTCTAAAATGATGACTGAATGGCTCAACATTCTAAAATGGTGACTGAATGGTTCGACACTTTAAAATGGTGACTGAATGGTTCGACACACTAAAATGATTACCGAACAGGCTCCCATTTCGCCCCGGGCTCCCATTTCGCCCCGGGCTCCCATTTCACCCCAGGCTCCCATTTCGCCCCGGGCTCCCATTTCTCAGCCTCTATCCGCCTACAATGGCCCACTGGCCAAGTGCCAAAATCCCCACACCATGGTTGTCATGCCAGAGGTCAGAAGAACGTTTTCTAAATTGATGTGACCCCGACCATAAAACCAAACATGTGTGGCCCGCTGACACCCCCCTCCCAACCCACAGATACGCCCGCTGACAAGTTGGCCGTGCCTCTTCAAAAACCATTGGCGCTACTTACAACCTAAGTCTCCTACCTTCCACACTTAGGGAGTACCCCAGCCAAAGAACGGCGTCTCTGTTGTAGAAGGTGGAGTGCTCCGTCTCTCCTGTTTACAAACATATCGTGAGGTTGATCCATGCTCCTGAGGCCTGGCTCATCTCTACTTGAGTGGCACTTCTCAGACATGGAACAGTTTCCCCACTCGTAGGAGGCCCGGCTATAGCTAGGACTCCTCATTTAACGAACAGGACTATTGTGTTGACAACTCACACTACATTTGTTTATACCCTCAGTCGCTCTAGGACGCCGAAAGGGACTTGTCTTTCCATTGACCGCTTCCCTGTAGACCAAGGCTCCTCAACCTTTTGATACTCTGCGCCCACTTTTGTAACTTTCGTGAAGGTAAATTGTCCTTACTGCCAACTCAAATCTAAATTGTCCTTACTGCTCACTCAAATCTAAATTGTCCTTACTGCTCACTCAAATCTAAATTGTCCTTATTTCTCACTCAAATCTAAATTGTCCTTATTTCTCACTCAAATCTAAATTGTCCTTATTTCTCACTAAAATCTAAATTGTCCTTATTTCTCATTCAAATCTAAATTGTCCTTACTGCCCACTCAAATCTAAATTGTCCTTACTGCCAACTCAATCTAAATTGTCCTTACTGCCCACTCAAATCTAAATTGTCCTTATTTCTCACTCAAATCTAAATTGTCATTACTGCCCACTCAAATCTAAATTGTCCTTACTGCCCACTCAAATCTAAATTGTCCTTATTTCTCACTCAAATCTAAATTGTCCTTACTGCCCACTCAAATCTAAATTGTCCTTACTGCCCACTCAAATCTAAATTGTCCTTATTTCTCACTGAAATCTAAATTGTCCTTATTTCTCACTCAAATCTAAATTGTCCTTATTTCTCACTCAAATCTAAATTGTCCTTATTTCTCACTCAAATCTAAATTGTCCTTTCTGCAAACTCAAATCTAAATTGTCCTTACTGCTCACTCAAATCTAAATTGTCCTTACTGCTCACTCAAATCTAAATTGTCCTTACTGCTCACTCAAATCTAAATTGTCCTTATTTCTCACTCAAATCTAAATTGTCCTTATTTCTCACTCAAATCTAAATTGTCCTTATTTCTCACTCAAATCTAAATTGTCCTTATTTCTCACTCAAATCTAAATTGTCCTTACTGCCCACTCAAATCTAAATTGTCCTTACTGCCCACTCAAATCTAAATTGTCCTTTTTTCCCACTCAAATCTAAATTGAACAAAACTTCGCGATTGTCCATTGAGTATGTGTATTTCGAATGTTCGCTAATCATCATTTAGCATGTCCTTCGCAGAACGTCGCTCCCATCACAGCCGGTCTACAAGAAGATCTCTTGCCTAATCTCCAGCCTGCCCCAGAGTTATGCCCAAGCCTTCTTTGACATCTTGGTGCCATCGCCTTTTTGGTCTGCCTCTGCCTCTCTTGGTATACTCTACCTCTGTTGGTCTACCTCTGCCTCCCTTGGTCTACCTCTGCCTCCCTTGGTCTACCTCTGCCTCCCTTGGTCTACCTCTGCCTCTCTTGGTCTACCTCTGCCTCTCTCGATCTACCTCTGCCTCTCTCGATCTACCTCTGCCTCCCTTGGTCTACCTCTGCCTCTCTAGGTCTACCTCTGCCTCCCTTGGTCTACCTCTGCCTCCCTTGGTCTACCTCTGCCTCTTTTGGTCTACCTCTGCCTCCCTTGGTCTACCTCTGCCTCTCTTGGTCTACCTCTGCCTCTCTCGATCTACCTCTGCCTCTCTTGGTCTACCTCTGCCTCCCTTGGTCTACCTCTGCCTCTCTAGGTCTACCTCTGCCCCCCTTGGTCTACCTCTGCCTCCCTTGGTCTACCTCTGCCTCCCTTGGTCTACCTCTGCCTACCTTGGTCTACCTCTGCCTCCCTTGGTCTACCTCTGCCTCTCTTGGTCTCCCTCTGTCTCTCTTGGTCTACCTCTGCCTCCCTTGGTCTACCTATGCCTCCCTTGTCTACCTCTGCCTCCCTTGGTCTACCTCTGCCTCCGTTGGTCTACCTCTGCCTCCCTTGGTCTACCTCTGCCTCCCTTGGTCTACCTGTACCTCCCTTGGTCTACCTCTGCCTCCCTTGGTCTACCTCTGCCTCTCTTGGTCTACCTCTGCCTCTCCTGCCTGGCACCTACCCTCCATTACCGTTCTCCAAGAACCTTTGTGTCTATTGATGTGGCTAAAGTATTTCAATTGTTTATTCATGATGAAATCTATGAACCAGTTCTCGTCTATGCTCAACACTTGTCGGATGTCTGCATTCTTTTTTTTCGGTCCATAGTGTTCTGAAAACCTTTTTGCAATTTTTCGACTTAAAGAACACGACTCTCTTCCTTGACGTTTGGGTAACTAACTGTCCATGTTTCGCCGCCGTATGATGTCTCGGGAAAAACACAGGTTCTCAAAATGTTCACTGTTGTTGGTTTGCTGGAATTATGTTGTAGTGTCCTCAGGTTGTGTTGTCTCTGCGTTACCACAATAATAAAATAATAATAATATGTTTTAATACAAAATATAATTCAATAACTGGCGAACTGAAAGTTAAAATGGTCCACTTGTGGAGGCTAGCGCCCAGGTTGTAGACCACTCAGGGTCAAGCGAGCTGCAACTTTCAACACAAAACGCGAGTGTCAAGATTATGGCCTGATATAACAGTCAGACAGATCAGCAGGGTGTTGGATGCGCCCTGTGGAGCACAGGCACGATTGATGTAAAAGACAGACCCTAAGCTGAAACACGCAGGACGAGAAATTTAAAGTTCTAGAACCGGACGTCTCTATAACTTGATGAGTGAACGACTCGCTGTAGAACCGGACGTCTCTATAACTTGATGAGTGAACGACTCGCTGTAGAACCGGACGTCTCTATAACTTGATGAGTGAACGACTCGTTCTAGGACCGGACGTCTCTATAACTTGACGAGTGAACGACTCGCTGTAGGACCGAACGTCTCTATAACTTGATGAGTGAAGAACTCGTTCTAGGACCGGACGTCTCTATAACTTGATGAGTGAAGCACTAACTCTAGGACCGGGCGTCTCTATAACTTGATGAATGAAGGACTGGTTCTAGGACCGGACGTCTCTATAACTTGATGAGTGAAGGACTCGCTCTAGGACCGGACGTCTCTATAACTTGATAAGTGAAGGACTCGCTCTAGGACATCAATAAAACGAATCTATCAGATGTTCCCTGATCGCGTACGCCAGGCAGCGTGACGCGTGAATAATAAAAGAAAGCTGTCCCCAATATTCAGCATTACCACATGGTTGGCAGATAGCATCGGTGCTATTTTTTGGTCCCCAATATGGATGTCCCCAATATGAATGTCCCCAATATGGATGTCCCCAATAGGAATGTCCCCAATATGAATGTCCCCAATATGAATGTCCCCAATATGAATGTCCCCAATATGAATGTCCCCAATATGAATGTCCCCAATATGAATGTCCCCAATATGAATGTCCCCAATATGAATGTCCCTAATATGGATGTCCCCAATATGAATGTCCCCAATATGAATTTCCCCAATATGGATGTCCCCAATATGAATGTCCCCAATATGAATGTCCCCAATATGGATGTCCCCAATATGAATGTCCCCAATATGGATGTCCCCAATATGGTAGACAGGCAGACTTTATTCTGAGTTCTGGTCTCAGACTTTTTAATGAGCAACAGAAATCTAGAAGTTGAAGCCGTTCCCTGCCAGGAGACAAGTTTCACTTCCAACACAGAAACTGAAGAAACGATAGAATTGAGAAAGAACAGACTTGCAGCATATCAACTTCCAGCTACCAATTCTAAGCATGCCCGGTTACTTTGACCCTAGTTTGAATAATTGACAAGCGACCAACCAATTGTGAAGCAGGAATTTATGATGCCTTAAATCCAGCAGGCAGGGCCGGGACCCCGGATAGAGCGGGTTATATTAACGTTCCAAAAAGCAACGGGTGTTTGGATCTTCTGCCACTTTTATTAAATCCAGATACTGGAGAAGTTGGACCGTTACCAGTGGGTGATGCAAAACTCTGACAGAATGGAACACGACAATTGTGAAGTGATTTAAGGATGGAGAGTAGGGGCAGTAGGAGGGGGAATTGGGAAGGTAAGGGCAGAAGGAGGGGGGATTGTGAAGATAGGGCAGTAGGAGGGGGGTTGTGAAGGTAGGGCAGTAGGAGGTGGGGTTGTGAAGTAGGGGCAGTAGGAGGGGGGTTGTGAAGGTAGGGCAGTAGGAGGGGGATTGTGAAGGTAGGGCAGTAGGAGGGGGGTTGTGAAGGTAGGGCAGTAGGAGGTGGGGTTGTGAAGTAGGGGCAGTAGGAGGGGGGTTGTGAAAGTAGGGCAGTAGGAGGTGGGGTTGTGAAGTAGGGGCAGTAGGAGGGGGAATTGGGAAGGTAGGGGCAGAAGGAGGGGGGATTGTGAAGATAGGGCAGTAGGAGGGGGCGGGGTTGTGAAGGTAGGGCAGTAGGAGGGGGGGTTGTGAAGTAGGGGCAGTAGGAGGGGGGTTGTGAAGGTAGGGCAGTAGGAGGGGGGATTGTGAAGGTAGGGCAGTAGGAGGGGGGATTGTGAAGGTAGGGCAGTAGGAAGGGGCTTCCTGCCTTCCTTCCTTCCTTCGTTCCTTCCTTCCTTCGTTCCTTCCTTCCTTCGTTCCTTCCTTCCTTCGTTCCTTTCTTCCCTCGTTCCTTCCTTCCTTCGTTCCTTCCTTCCTTCGTTCCTTCCTTCCTTCTTTCGTTCCTTCGTTCCTTCGTTCCTTCCTTCCTTCGTTCCTTTCTTCATTCGCCTTACTTCCTACTTCCATCCGTCTTGCCATAGAGCTTGTCTAGTGTTGCCACTGGTGATGGCCACATGTGCTTTCTCTGCTTATCGTATGTCGGGCAATTTTGCAGCAGATGTTCAGCGGTCATTTTCCCAGTACCACATGTGCATTCGTCAGTGCCACCTATCTTCAGTTTATTGAATAGATGGTACCTCAGTCTGTTGTGGCCTGTGCGGAGTCTGAAGACCACGACCTGCTCTCTTCTGTAGCTCAGTCTGTTGTGGCTTGTGCGGAGTCTGAAGACCACGACCTGCTCTTTTCTGTACCCCAGTCTGTTGTGGCCTTTGCGGAGTCTGAAGACCACGACCTGCTCTCTTCTGTACCTCAGTCTGTTTGGCTTGTGCGGAGTCTGAAGACCACGACCTGCTCTTTTCTGTACCCCAGTCTGTTGTGGTCTTTGCGGAGTATAAAGACCACGACCTGTTTTCTTCTGTACCTCAGTCTGTTGTGGCCTTTGCGGAGTCTGAAGACCACGACCTGCTCTCTTCTGTACCTCAGTCTGTTGTGGCTTGTGCGGAGTCTGAAGACCACGACCTGCTCTTTTCTGTACCCCAGTCTGTTGTGGCCTTTGCGGAGTCTGAAGACCACGACCTGTTTTCTTCTGTACCTCAGTCTGTTGTGGCCTTTGCGGAGTCTGAAGACCACTACCTGCTCTCTTCTGTACCTCAGTCTGTTGTGGCCTTTGCGTGGTCTGAAGACCACGACCTGCTCTCTTCTGTACCTCAGTCTGTTGTGGCCTTTGCGGAATCTGAAGATCACGACCTGCTCTCTTCTCTTCAACTTAATACGTTAAAAGAGAACAGCGATGCGTCTGAGGTTACTCGAATCTACGTATAGGTTGTCCAGGACTGATACTGGTGACATACTTGTCTGCCTTATCTGTCTCTTCAGTTGTATGAACACGTTAGCAACACTCCAGGCTGCCAGGAAGGGAATAGACCATCACCGCGATAAGAAGCTGGAACCTGGTTCAATTATGTTTCTTACACATCATCTCTGACGACATTGTTTGCTGTCCCATTGCGTTTAATGGGAACGGGAAGAGCTCAAGAAGACAGACTTCATCTGCTTAGAGGATTCTTGATTGAGGGTGCAGAGACTCGAACCTCGCCCGTTCTCCGTTAGCAGGAACAGCCCTGTTGCTTGACTCCCAGAAGCCATGATATAACTGCCCAGGTCATAGCTTGACATGTCTTAGGAGCGTTTATTTTGAATTGAGAATTCATCCATGAATCCACTTCCAGCACTGACAGCATTTGAGATTGCGAAGTGATAAGCTAGCAGAAAAAGATGCACAGCACGCTGATAACAGACCGGACACAATTTGATGAAAGTCAAGAGCTCACAGTGGCTTCAGACAAGAACACCAAATAAAGCAGATGGTTCCCACTAAGACTATCACAAACATGGCGTAGATATTCTGTCCTCTCTCTATGTAGACACTAGCTCCATCCAGCACACAGACCATGCAGAACCTGGAGACAACTGAGCAACAACAAGGACTTGGTCAGCAAGCAAGGAAACTCAACACTTCCTGTTATCACGTACACAAACTGTTTGGGGAGACCATTAGCTCGTCTTTGTTTGCTAAGGGAGACAAATGCAAAGGTTAAACATGTTTGAGATTCTACGGGGTCTTTTAGGCAACACAGAACATCTTAGCCGGCATGGCTGGAATGTCTACTTCCGGCCACTGATTGAATGTGCTGGCGAGAAAATGGCCAATGAAGGGAGAAGAATTAGATTCGAAGAATGCGAAAATAAACAAGGAAGACAAGAGACGCTGATGGAGCATTTGAAGAGAGACACCTGCAATAATAAAAGATAACCACACCACAAGTGAAAGGCAGGGGTAAACAAAGGAATAATGGTTCCCTGGTCCTTGGCCTGCTGGACGTCTATCCACCATCACCCTCTGATGAGTCCTGAAACTGTTTGTGAATTTGTCTTAGCATGTCTCTCCATTTGACCCTATCCTCTGGTTGATCAGTCTTGGGACTGGTTGTAAGGTTGTCTGAGCATGTCTCTCCATTTGACCCTATTCTCTGGTTGATCAGTCCTTGGACTGGTTGTAAGGTTGTCTGTGCATGTCTCTCCATTTAACCCTGTGCTCTGCAACTCTTTTCATTTCAGCATATGTTCATACTTTATCTCTCTGCGTGCCTGAGATAAAGAGGTGAGTCTTGGTAACCCCTTTCCTCTCTTCCTTTGAATATTGCCCTTTAGTACCTTCTGTAGAAGACTTTCATGTATCATACTGTGACCCAACCAACTTAATCGTCGCTTTTGTACCATTTTAAATATTTGTCTTTGTGCGCCCACATCAGTGAGTACATTGTCTTTGTGCGCCCACATCAGTGAGTACATTGTCTTTGTGCGCCCACATCAGTGAGTACATTGTCATTGTGCGCCCACATCAGTGAGTACATTGTCATTGTATCTTCTTTCTGTCCTTCTTCTTCTTCTTCATCGTACGCAGTCAGACGTCGACCTTTATTTTTTCGAAAAAAGCAGCCGTCATCCTGAGGCTGTCGACACTGCCATAGAGCTTGTCTAGTGTTGCCACTGGTGATGGCCACATCTGCTCTCTCTGGTCCTCGTATGTCGGGCAGTTTTGCAGCAAATGTTCAGCGGCCATTTTCCCGGTACCACACGGGCATTCGTCAGTGCCACCTATCTTCAGTTTGTTGAATAGGTGGTACCTAAGTCTATTGTGGCCAGTGCGAAGTCTGAAGACCACGACCTGCTCTCTTCTGTTCAACTCGTAATAGGCCTCGTTTTTTGTGTAACCAGTATGTTCGGTTTCCCATTTGGTCATGTATGTAGCTCTAATAAGCCGTTTTGACTCTTCGTAGGTCACACTAGAATCTGGTTGTGGTAGTCTTGCACCTTCTTTTGCCAGTCTGTCTGCCTTCTCGTTGCCTTGGATGTTGCAGTGGGATGGAACCCACTGTACCACTACCCTTTTCGGTGCGGACTGCAGGCATAGTTGACAGAGTACTGCTCTTAAATCATTAAGTTCAGTATTTTTCTGGCTTTTTAGTGCTGTGACTTCGGCCAGGGCATCTGTAAGCAGGACTATGTGGCTTTCATTCCTTTTACCTGTCACCATTTCTTCCACTGCCGCCCTCAGTGCCTCTGCCTCCGCTCTGAAATTGCTTGTGTACTTACCAGTAGCGAATGACAGTGTTATTTTTCTGCCATTTGGTAGGTTCAGGAATGCTTCTGCCCCTCCGTTCTGTGTCGTGTTTGTTACAGAACCGTCGGTGTATGCATGGGTCCAGTCCATGCTTGGGTAGTTTTTCGATATGTAGCTCAGGGTAGTATCTCTTCTTTCTTTTTTCAGTCTGGCAGTTTTTGTTTCCAATACCTGGTATATTTTCTACCACCTCTGGACATATATGTCCAACTCACTCGTTCCATTCTACGGTAGCACCACATTTCAAACGCTTCCAAATTGTTTCCACCCTTCTTTGCTAGTGTCAGTGTTTCAGCCCCATACGGTGCAACCGGCCGTATATTAGTGGCGATTATTTTATTCCTGCGTTCTAGCCAGATAATCTTTGAGGTTAGTCATTTCTGTTTTTCTTTGCAGTCCATTCTTGTCAACAGAATTCTTGTCTTTGCAGTCCATTCTTGTCAACAGAATTCTTGTCTTTGCAGTCCATTCTTGTCAACATAATTCTTGTCTTTGCATCTTCTGTTATGGTTTGGCCTAAAAATGTAAGCTTCTGATCTTGTTCGATTCTTTTTCCATTGGTGATTATATCTATGTGTCTGTGCTGCTTGGCTATTTCCAAAGTCTTTGGTCCGCTATTAAAATAGGCAAATTCGCTCAGATCCACTAATAGATGCACTTGTAAATAACTCAGATCCATAAATATATGCACTTATAAATCCCTCAAATCCATAAATAGATGCACTTGTAAATGACTTAGATCCACAAATAGATGCACTTATAAATCCCTCAAATCCACAAATAGATGTACTTGTAAATGACCAAGATCCATCAATAGATGTACTTGTAAATGACTCAGATCCACAAACAGATGCACTTATAAATCCCTCAAATCCACAAATAGATGTACTTGTAAATGACCAAGATCCATCAATAGATGTACTTGTAAATGACTCAGATCCACAAACAGATGCACTTATAAATCCCTCAAATCCATAAATAGATTTACTTGTAAATGACCAAGATCCATAAATAGATGTACTTGTAAATGACTCAGATCCACAAATAGATGTACTTGCAAATGACTCAAATCCATAAATAGATGTACTTGTAAATAACTCAGATCCACAAACAGATGTACTTGCAAATGACTCAAATCCATAAATAGATGTACTTGTAAATAACTCAGATCCACAAACAGATGTACCTGTAAGACATTCAGATCCCCAAATATGCAATATTGATTTTGAAGTAAGAATTATCTTTCAAACAGAACCAAAATAAATAAATGTAGTGGGTTCCTACTGGAACAAAAGATGACATAAAAAAATAAATAAATTCTGGCAACATACTCTAACTATGTACAACAATAACTCCCATCACATATTTTTAAAAATGAATAAAAAAAAAGAAATTGAAAATAAGATTTCAAGGATTGATTATAATTAGATCCTTAAATAACAGCAACACTTAACAAATTGTTGTCCTTCGTACAGTACACACAACATCAATGGCTTCAATACAACTACAATAAAAATATCTGAACAATTACTCTGAACAAAGCCAAAATTTAAAGTATTAGATGTCCTTCTGATAGTCCTTAACAAAATACAATTAACTTTATTTATTCCGTCGTCTTCAGCTGGCCTTGGTTCCTGTTTTTAATTCTTCAATTTATCTGGCTGCTTGCTTATGTAATCAAGCCGGCACATGAGGCTTCTAAGACATTATCCAGACCGGGTTGGCAAGTTTGCTAGAGACTTGTTGTGTCCGCGGAATGTTGAATGTCAAGTTAAGGATGTTGACGCCAGCCCTTTGTCTGTGTTTTCCTGGTGTCCAGAACTCAAACTGCGGACTTCGCTGCATTCAGTCGAACAATGTTTGCCCCTCTTTTGAGATTCTTAATAGAACTGACTACTAGATAAGAGTCCTTTACAGTGTTTCTCTGTTACCGTCTCTGCATCTTTTATACATTTAACGTTCTGTTTTTTATATAACCGTGAACAAAAGTGAAGTAATAGGCAGCCCGGATTCGAACCAGGACCAATAAGTGACAAAAGCTTCTTGTTAGCTGGACATATGCAAGTGTCAATCTCGCAGAAAAACACCTGGCGGTGAAAGAGTTGTTAATAATTAGCATACTTGTCTTATAACTTCTGTTGTAACTGCCGTCAGTTATTATATTTATAATAATAATCATATATACATACATTCATAAAATACGTGTCGTCCGTCCATGAAAGTTAGGTCATCTTACTCTACTCTACGTGTCGCCCGTCCATGAAAGTTAGGTCCTCCTACTTTACGTTTCGTCTAAGTGCACTAATATTAAATTGATTACCCTCTTCGCTCTAGGTGGAGCATAGGACTACCACTATTGCTTGTCACATAACAGGAAGGCTGTATCCAAACACTTTGTGTGACAGTTTCATAGCTATGGTTTTACATTATGAGGTTGCTCGCCACACACATAACCCTCCTTATTCGCATTTTATGATATACTTGGAAGTTTGGTGGGGTCTTCTATTTCAGTCGAGAATCATCCGGATAGAAGGCAACTCAGTTCAAAATGATGATGATGATATTAATGTAGAAGTTCCAGTTGGCTGACCTACCGTAGCAGATGGAGCAAGTGGTCTACATAAACTATAATCTTACTTCAAACAAATTAACTATGACACTAATTGAAGATAAAACAGAATGAAACTTTATTTCTACACGTTTAAACTGACGCCACAATCTTCACTCCAAACAAAACCTGGCTGGATGTAAGAAATTATGAACTAAACTAAACTTAAAGAAATTTGATTATGAACTACAACTTGATAGACGAACCGTTACTTGATAGATGAACTACAGCTTTGTAGATGAACCGTAAAATGATAGACGAACCGTTACTTGATAGATGAACTACAGCTTGGTAGATGAACCGTAAAATGATAGACGAACCGTTATTGCCACATAATGGAAGATTCATGTCTGTTCTGTAACCCATGGGATTCGTCCATGGTCCTATTCTCCTCGTCAACGGTGGCTTATAGGGATCGTTGAAGCGCTGCATCGCTGTGCTAGTCAAATATCTCTCTAGTTAGACGCTGAATTCTTGAGATACTTCTGTTATGACGCTGGATTCTCAGCAGCGATGCGAATAATAGTATCTAAGATGTCTATCTCGTGCGTGTCCCCTCGTGACACACTACTATATCTGTTTCTAACACTTGCTATGTTAAACATCAATTTCATTACCATTTACCGAACATCTGGACTCATGGTGAAAGATTGTCTGTCAAAACCTCTCTCTCTCTCTCTCTCTCTCTCTCTCTCTCTGGGTTCCAAAAATATATCTGCTTTCTCTTCACCGTTATCAAGACGGTCCTATTCTCCTAGTTGCGCGTACCGATTTATGTCGACTTGTTCTCTCCGCTTCTCACTCTGGAATGATTGTCCTCTTGTCTCTCCGCTTGCTGTCGACTGATTGTCGACTTGTTCCCTCCGCTATCTCGCACCCGAATGATTTGTCCTCTTGTCTCTCCGCTTGCTGTCGACTGATTGTCGACTTGTTCTCTCCGCTTCTCACTCTGGAATGATTGTCCTCTTGTCTCTCCGCTTGCTGTCGACTGATTGTCGACTTGTTCCCTCCGCTATCTCGCACCCGAATGATTTGTCCTCTTGTCTCTCCGCTTGCTGTCGACTGATTGTCGACTTGTTCTCTCCGCTTCTCACTCTGGAATGATTGTCCTCTTGTCTCTCCGCTTGCTGTCGACTGATTGTCGACTTGTTCCCTCCGCTATCTCGCACCCGAATGATTTGTCCTCTTGTCTCTCCGCTTGCTGTCGACTGATTGTCGACTTGTTCTCTCCGATGCTCGCACCCGAATGATTTGTCCTCTTGTCTCTCCGCTTGCTGTCGACTTGTTCTCTCCGATGCTCGCACCTGAATGATTTGTCCAGTTGGTTGTCTGAGCATGAACTCTCCTCATGTCTCTCCTAGCTATCTATATTTCACGGCTTTTTCCAGATCCTGTGCCCCGGTTTTTTTCCTCTCCAAAATTTCAGAAAAATCAGTTAAAAGCAATCGTCACCGATGATCATGCTGTAATAGGCGTCTTGGCGGCTAGGCGTTATGCAAGGTTACGTAGTTTTAACATCTGCGGGGATTGGAAGCCAACCGTATGCGTTCCAAGCATGCATGTGTCCGGATTTGAGTACACCTGTACTGGCTAGCTTTGTTAGTTTATTTATATAAGAAACAATGAATGGCTACTGCCTATCCATGCTCTGCTCACACCCTTTCTCACTTTAATAAAACTGGTCGAAGTTCATATCCCTAATAAACCTACCCAGCTAAGGTCTGCTACATTAAAGGTGCTAACGAAGATAATAAGACAGGAAGACAGAGATTCAACATCGAGAAAACTTCAGTTGAGGAATGCTGGTTGGGATGAAGTGTTGAACACTTCATTGTATAACGTGTCATCATTTATGAGGTAGGGTCACGAGGTGTATTACCTACTGCAATGCCTTAGCTAACTTAGTGAGGTACCCATTTACAGCTGGGTGAGCCGAATCTTGTAGAGATTGGGAAATGTACCTGTTTCCATTGGCTCCATTGGTTTCCGTCTTGTCAGACGATAGAAATTGTACTTCGAAAAAAGGGATGTAACTACAGTCCATGACGGTAACTCTTGTGACTCGTAAGACCAATCGAAGCAGAGAAGCGTCTTCCAAAGTGTGGACAAGGAAAGTCGGGACCTTGTGTAGCATCGCATGGTGTAGATGTCTTCTCAAACGTTGAGTCTTTAGCCTATCAGCAATGAGTTTCTCCTTTGTCTGTATCCCATGCTTAATTATGCCTTTTCGTGTACTTGTGCCATAATAGGGAGCCATCTTCCCTTGTCAGACTTTTGTGCGTGCGCTAAGACAGACAACACTAAACCTCGCTCACCATCACCTGACAGGCAGGACCAATCAGGAAGTCCGGAGCAGAACGGAATTTATCAGTTGTATTGAGCGCTTATATGCGACAGGGATCCGATATGCCAAGATGTTGTTAGCACGACTTAGCATTCAACTGGCCCATCAAAGCCTATCCCTCAGACAATAGTTCCACAACTTTCAATCAGCTCTCGTCTCGCTCTCTCACATGACACTCGCATGTCCAGTAGCTGAGACCTGACCCACACATGCCACTCACATGTCCAGTATCTGAGACCTGACTCACACATGCCACTCGCATGTCCGTAGCTCAGACCTGACTCACCGATGCCCCTCACATGTCCAGAAGCTAAGACTTGACTCACACATGCCCCTCACATGTTCAGAAGCTCAGACCTGATTCACACATGCCACTCACATGTCCAGTAGCTGAGACCTGATTCACACATGCCCCTCACATGTCCGTCCAGTAGCTTAGACCTGAATCACACATGCCCCTCACATGTCCGTCCAGTAGCTTAGACCTGAATCACACATGCCCCTCACATGTCCGTCCACTAGCTGAGACCTGACCCACACATGCCACTCACATGTCCAGTAGCTGAGACCTGACCCACATATGTCACTCACATGTCCAGTAGTTGAGACCTGACTCACACATGCCACTCGCATGTCCAGTAGCTCAGACCTGACTCACACATGCCACTCACATGTGCAGTAGCTGAGACCTGACTCACACATGCCCCTCACATGTCCGTCCAGTAGCTCAGACCTGACTCACACATGCCAATCACATGTCCAGTAGCTGAGACCTGACTCACACATGCCACTCATATGTCCGTCCAGTAGCTGAGACATGACTCACACATGCCACTCACATATTCAGGTAGCTGAGACCTGACTCACACATGCCACTCACATGTCCAGTAGCTGAGACCTGACTCACACATGCCCCTCACATGTCCGTCCAGTAGCTCATACCTGACTCACTAGCTAACCCTCTCAAAGCCCTGTGCCTGTCGGTCATTTCTAGCTTATAACAGATCAAGGTCACTGATGACGTCGCTTGAGACCTGCTCATTGTTTGACAGCAAATAATCTTCATTCTCTGACCTTCGAGTGACCAGCGCTGCATAAGTCTTTTCTCCTTCAGTACTGGTAATGGGGTAGCTGCCAGGCCCCTCTCATGAAGCTGTGTAGAGTTGCCGATGTTTCCTTTGTAGCCAATATTATACCTGACTCTGAGGTCTTGGCCAGTATGTTACACCTGACCCTGAGGTCTTGGCCAGTATGTTACACCTGACCCTGATGTCTTGGCCAGTATGTTACATCTGATTCTGAGGTCTTGGCCAGTATTTTACACCTGATTCTGAGATCTTGACCAGTATGTTACACCCGACCTTGAGGTCTTGGCCAGTATAATACAGCTGACCCTAATGTCTTGGCCAGTATGTTACACCTGACTCTGAGGTCTTGGCCAGTATGTTACACCTGACTCTGACGCTAGGTTGGGCCTGTGGGGCCGCGATTACAACTAGCCACCTCACAGGAAGCCTGACTCACAAAGTATTTAAATGGTCCCATAGATATGGTTTCTGCGGTCATACAATTTTTTAGATGTTGAGGTTGCCACCATATACCCAACCATGCTCAGATGCCTTCTACGTCATGCATGTTAGCCTATTCATTGGTCCTCAGTAGGGACCCACGTAGTAGGCTATATATATTTAGATATTTGCTTACAACAATGTCACATTGACACATAAATCGTAATTTTGTATTTAATAAAGGGGAGATTTTAAATTAACTTTAAAAATATTTTCAAAATACATTAAAGCTTTTCATTTGGAGAAACTTTATCCAAAGAAATCGTTCCCAGAAACCATCAGAGACAACATGGCGCCTGGAACATCTTGCTACCATCACAAGGTGCCGTAGGTGTACTCTCAGTGGTAGTTGGTAACGACCTGTGTTGTGGACGATTTCCAGGTCGATGGTTAGAATCTGGCACACAGCTATTTATTATTTTTTTCGAAGTTCTTGATAAAAACCATTTCAATTATTTATTTTTATTGTTAAAGCTTTATCGAAAACGTTAATTTGATTTCTGAATTTCAGAATTGATTTTTTGCACACTGAATATTTTACACAGCAAATTTTTTGGGGGGGGATTTTTCAGAGATCAATCTTTGAAGAAACAAAACAGCACAAGCTTTCACCCAATAAATGGGTTTCATTTCCGTTGTTATTGTTGGTCACTGCTAGTTTGTTGTTCTTGATAGAACGTTCTATTGATGAGGAATGGTTATTAGTCCTTTATTCTTTCCACCTCATTTACATCTTCTCCTCATTCGTATCGTTCTTCTATTGATCTTTCTCTTTTTCTTCTCTACCTTTTTGATAATGGTGTTCACTTCTTCCATAATTTTCTCCTACATCCTTTTCTAATAATTTTACTTCTTCTTCTTCATCCAGAACTCTCTTCTTTTTCTTCTCCTCAATCTTGTATTTCACCCTTTTCTTCTTCTTGTTCTTTTCTTTATTTCACCTCCACTTCTCCACCTCCTTCATCGTTTTGTTCATTTCCCTTTATTTCTTTCTTTGTTCTCTTCTTCTTTTTTTTTCATATTCTTTTTCTTTCTTTCATGTTGTTCTCGTTTATTTCAGCGATTTCTTCTTCTCTTACACTTTCATAATTATCTATTTCTTTCTTCTCTTTCGCCTTTCTTTTATTTGTTTCTTTCTTCCTCCTTGTATATTTTCTCCTTAATCTTTCTTCCCTATCATCATTTTTTGTTTGTTTCTTCTTACTTCTCCTTCCTCTTTCTTCGTCCTTTTCAACCCTTGCTTCTTTTTTTCCGCCTTATTTGTCTTCTTATTTCTTCGTCTGTTTCTTCTTTCTTCACTTCTACTTTCTTTTCTTCTTCTTCTTCTTCTTCTGCGTTCTTTCTCAGTCTCCCGCTACCAATCCACGAACAGTGCTTTGTAAGTAGCAGGATGTAAACCGGAGAATGGGATGCATTGTGTCGCTAGTTTCCAGCTTGACTGCGATATTTCCACCTTTCGGTCCGACACATCCGTCTTCGCAGGACTTCTTTTTTTCTGTTCTTTTTTTCCGCTTCCTCTTTCCTCTCTTCTTCTATCTTGCTTTTCTTTTTTCTCCCCCTCTTTCTTTCTTACCGTTGTTCTTTCTTCCCATCGTCTCTCTGTCGTTTATTCTTTCTTCATCTCCTCCTATCGTTTCCGTCTTCCCTCCTCTTCCTCTACTTCGTCTGTTTCTAACTCGTCGACTTTCAGAGATCAAAGAAAGCTAAGGTCAACCCAGGTTACTGCTATCTCTAATTTGTTCAACAAATGTTCACGTCTGCTACAGATAGCGCCCTAAGGCGATTGCAATAATGAATCTGACGTTACAACATGAAGACCTTCATCAAGGACAACATACAATACAGCAATAAGCGAACAGATCTCGGAAGAAGAGGACAATGCACAGAAAGACGTAAATACACCAAAAGGATGTAAAGGTACTTAGCTGGGTTACTGTAGGACACGTCAACATAGACCGGTGTGGATTGGTCGGACCGGAAGCGGAAGTCATTATCTAATTCAGCCAATGCAATCAAGACTTGCCAGCTGATGAAAAGATTACTGGACATGACGTCTTGATCAAGTATAATTAGACTGCCTTGGAGCAACAGGGCACACTTGAATCGATTTAGAGAATGGAAATGGAGCATTGGAGTTAGAGGAACAATTTTAGAGAATTGATAGTGAGCATTGGAGTTAGAGGAACAATTTTAGAGAATTAAAAGTGAGCATTGGAGTTAGAGGAACAATTTTAGGGAATGGAAAGTGAGCATTGGAGTTACAACAACAATTTTAGGGAATGGAAAGTGAGCATTGGAGTTACAACAACAATTTTAGGGAATGGAAAGTGAGCATTGGAGTTACAACAACAATTTTAGGGAATGGAAAGTGAGCATTGGAGTTTGAGTAACAATTTTAGAGAATTGAAAGTGAGCATTGGAGTTAGAGGAACAATTTTAGGGAATGTAAAGTGAGCATTGGAGTTAGAGGAACAATTTTAGAGAATTGAAAGTGAGCATTGGAGTTAGAGGAACAATTTTAGAGAATTGAAAGTGAGCATTGGAGTTAGAGGAACAATTTTAGGGAATGGAAAGTGAGCATTGGAGTAAGAAAATAAATAATTCGGATTTGTGTTTATAACATTAAAGTTTAAGTGGATGGCGTGAACAGATCTATTTGAGATTGTTTATTAAAATGAAAGTATATGTTGGTGGTAACAAAGAAGTAATGATTAAATTAGTTGAAATAAAATCAAAGTAGTTATGGTTTGTTAAACTTATTTTTTCTTGTTCTTAGAAAAGGAAAATGTACCCGGATAGTCAACAAAGTAGTGATTGGGATTGCTTTATTGAAATAAAACTATATACAAATATATAGGTAGTTAAATAGTAATAGTTTAGTTGTCCCTAGGAAATGAAAGTATACGTGTTTGTCTAAAAAGAAATGGTTTAGTTGTCTTAATGGAAGGAAAGTATACGTGTTTGTCAAAAAAGAAATGGTTTAGTTGTCTTAATGGAAGGAAAGTATACGTGTTTGTCAAAAAAGAAATGGTTTAGTTGTCTTAATGGAAGGAAAGTATACGTGTTTGTCAAAAAAGAAATGGTTTAGTTGTCTTAATGGAAGGAAAGTATACGTGTTTGTCAAAAAAGAAATGGTTTAGTTGTCTTAATGGAAGGAAAGTATACGTGTTTGTCAAAAAAGAAATGGTTTAGTTGTCTTAATGGAAGGAAAGTATACGTGTTTGTCAAAAAAGAAATGGTTTAGTTGTCTTAATGGAAGAAAATTATACGTGTTTGTCAAAACAGAAATGGTTTAGTTGTCCTAACCAATGTTAAGCCTCTGTTGAAAATTGCATATATAAATGATTGCCGCTGTTCTCTGGAATAACCTGAGAAACGTTGTTGTTCAGTTTCCCAGTTTGTCATGGCCTTGTAAAAACGTTTACCCGACTGTGCCCAATGACCCGATGAGTCGTGAGCCATTACTCGTCTTCACACCGGATGGCTGTTACGCAATTTCCGACCCGGGCGCTTAATTTGGCGTAACGAAGAAATGCAACCACTTGTCCTGGCAACACGTCAATTAACAAAAAGATGGCCAAGAGGAGAAATAAAATAACATGAGAGGTAGAGATGTTGATTATAAGGATAGCTTGATTGGGATGTAAGTAAAAGGTTTGAGGTTTGAGTCTAGGAGTGTGTGATGACATGATGAGATCTTGGTGGATGTTATATCCGAATTGGCGAGGGGAGGACTGTTTGTTGTGGATACATGTTAGGACAAAGTGGATAAAGAAAGGGGAGGGAGTCAATTAGTTGTGTCGGTAGCAATAATAACACGAGGTAGCTATTTGTTTGCTGATAACAAAATGCCTCGGAGAGAAAGAGAGAGAGAGAGAGAGGGGGGGCGGGGGTGTAACTGCACCAATTGGTGAAAGCGGGGGGTGAAAATGGGGGGCGGGGGTGAAACTTTTAACAATTGGTGAAAGTGGGGGATGAAACTGGTACCAATTGGTGCAAGTGGGGGGTGAAAGTGGGGGGGGGGGGGGTGAAACTGTACCAATTGGTGCAAGTGGGGGTGAAAGGGGGGGGGGTGAAACTGTACCAATTGGTGCATGTGGGGGGTGAAACTGTACCAATTAGTGCAAGTGGGGGGTGAAAGTGGGGGGTGAAACTGTACCAATTGGTGAAAGCGGGGGGTGAAAGTGGGGGGTGAAACTCTACCAATTGGTGAAAGCGGGGGGTGAAAGTGGGGGGGGGGGGTGAAACTGTACCAATTGTTGCATGTGGGGGGTGAAACTGTACCAATTGGTGAAAGCGGGGGGTGAAAGTGGGGGGTGAAACTCTACCAATTGGTGAAAGTGGGGGGTGAAACTGTACCAATTAGTGAAAGCGGGGGGTGAAAGTGGGGGGTGAAACTCTACCAATTGGTGAAAGTGGGGGGTGAAACTGTACCAATTGGTGAAAGCGGGGGGTGAAAGTGGGGGGTGAAACTCTACCAATTGGTGAAAGTGGGGGGTGAAAGTGGGGGATGAAACTGTACCAATTGGTGAAAGCGGGGGGTGAAGGGGGGGGGGGGGTGTGTGCTAAAACTATACCAATTGATGGGGTGAAATGTTTTAAAGAACTGATGGACAAGGGGACTGGTATGTTTGTCAGAATTATTTAACTATAGATCTAACAAAATGACAGTCTATACCCTGAATAGATCAAAGTGACACAGTCTAATCACAGAATAGATCTGACGAAGTGACACAGCTTACACTCAGTATTGAGAATGCACTGTTAGCAACGTTTATCTTAACTCATTTACCTTTATTATGCCACATGGAAGAGCCTCAGAAACACATGCCACATGGAAGAGCCTCAGAAACACATGCCACATGGAAGAGCCTCAGAAACACATGCCACATGGAAGAGCCTGAGAAACACATGCCACATGGAAGAGCCTCAGAAACACATGCCACATGAAAGAGCCTCAGAAACACATGCCACATGGAAGAGCCTCAGAAACACATGCCACATGGAAGAGCCTCAGAAACACATGCCACATGGAAGAGCCTCAGAAACACATGCCACATGGAAGAGCCTCAGAAAAACATGCCACATGGAAGAGCCTCAGAAACACATGCCACATGGAAGAGCCTCAGAAACACATGCCACGTGGAAGAGCCTCAGAGACACATGCCACATGGAAGAGCCTCAGAAAGACATGCCACATGGAAGAGCCTCAGAAACACATGCCACATGGAAGAGCCTCAGAAACACATGCCACATGGAAGAGCCTCAGAAACACATGCCACATGGAAGAGCCTCAGAAACAGATGCCACATGGAAGAGCCTCAGAAACACATGCCACATGGAAGAGCCTCAGAAAGACATGCCACATGCTGGAGTCTCAGAAACACATGCCACATGGAAGAGCCTCAGAGACACATGCCACATGGAAGAGCCTCAGAAACACATGCCACATGGAAGAGCCTCAGAAACACATGCCACATGGAAGAGCCTCAGAAACACATGCCACATGGAAGAGCCTCAGAAACACATGCCACATGGAAGAGCCTCAGAAACACATGCCACATGGAAGAGCCTCAGAAACACATGCCACATGGAAGAGCCTCAGAAACACATGCCACATGGAAGAGCTTCAGAAACACATGCCACGTGGAAAAGCCACAGAAACACATGCCACATGGAAGAGCCTCAGAAATACATGCCACGTGGAAGAGTCTCAGAGACACATGCCACATGGAAGAGCCTCAGAAACACATGCCACATGCTGGAGTCTCAGAGACACATGCCACATGGAAGAGCCTCAGAGACACATGCCACATGGAAGAGCCTCAGAAACACATGCCACATGGAAGAGCCTCAGAAACACATGCCACATGGAAGAGCCTCAGAAACACATGCCACGTGGAAGAGTCTCAGAGACACATGCCACATGGAAGAGCCTCAGAAACACATGCCGCATGGAAGAGCCTCAGAAACACATGCCACGTGGAAGAGTCTCAGAGACACATGCCACATGGAAGAGCCTCAGAAACAGATGCCACATGGAAGAGCCTCAGAAACACATGCCACATGGAAGAGCCTCAGAAACACATGCCACATGGAAGAGCCTTAGAAACACATGCCACATGGAAGAGCCTCAGAAACACATGCCACATGGAAGAGCCTCAGAAACACATGCCACATGGAAGAGCCTCAGAGACACATGCCACATGGAAGAGCCTCAGAAACACATGCCACATGGAAGAGCCTCAGAAACACATGCCACGTGGAAGAGCCTCAGAAACACATGCCACATGGAAGAGCCTCAGAAACACATGCCACATGGAAGAGCCTCAGAGACACATGCCACATGGAAGAGCCTCAGAAACACATGCCACATTGAAGAGCCTCAGAATCACATGCCACGTGGAAGAGTCTCAGACACATGCCACGTGGAAGAGCCTCAGAAACACATGCCACATGCTGGAGTCTCAGAGACACATGCCACATGGAAGAGCCTCAGAGACACATGCCACATGCTGGAGTCTCAGAGACACATGCCACATGGAAGAGCCTCAGAAACACATGCCACATGGAAGAGCCTCAGAAACACATGCCACGTGGAAGAGCCTCAGAAAGACATGCCACATGGAAGAGCCTCAGAAACACATGCCACGCGGAAGAGTCTCAGAGACACATGCCACATGGAAGAGCCTCAGAAACACATGCCACATGGAAGAGCCTCAGAAACACATGCCACGTGGAAGAGTCTCAGAGACACATGCCACATGGAAGAGCCTCAGAAACACATGCCACATGGAAGAGCCTCAGAAACACATGCCACATGGAAGAGCCTCAGAAACACATGCCACATGGAAGAGCCTCAGAAACACATGCCACATGGAAGAGCCTCAGAAACACATGCCACATGGAAGAGCCTCAGAAACACATGCCACATGGAAGAGCCTCAGAAACACATGCCACATGGAAGAGCCTCAGAAACACATGCCACATGGAAGAGCCTCAGAAACACATGCCACATGGAAGAGCCTCAGAAACACATGCCACATGGAAGAGCCTCAGAAACACATGCCACATGGAAGAGCCTCAGAAACACATGCCACATGGAAGAGCCTCAGAAACACATGCCACATGGAAGAGCCTCAGAGACACATGCCACATGGAAGAGCCTCAGAAACACATGCCACATTGAAGAGCCTCAGAGACACATTAAGAAACCGATGAACTACTCGAAGGATCTATCAAGCTGTGTTGAGGGACGCCATGGCACAGATGAAACTTGTAACACACATCGTAAGCACGCAAAGCTGTTTTATAGAGCAATATGTAAGATGATTGGAGTTATAACACAGCTTGATGATGCGTAATGGTGCAGGGAAGATAGCCAAGAGGACGACTAAGTGTCAGGATACTGGGTGGTTCAGTAGAATAGAAGGGAATGAGTCTAATGATGATGATTTCTAAAGGTTCTTGATTATCTGATAAACACAGACCTGTTGGTAATATCATGGCAACAACCACGGGGATCACGGAGAGTAAGAAAAGATGGATATCATATATTTGTAGACAGGAGCCTGCTAATACAAGCAACACATGTGCTGGTTTGTAACTTACAAGAAGAGAGGTTGGTGTGGGGGTAACAAACACCTGGATCAGAACACCTTGATCAAAACACCTGGCTCAGAATGGACCTCTTGAGCTCAATTTAGGATACAGGTCATATGCCGCAGGAACTGAAAGATGCCACCATTGTTCACATGTACAAGCACAAGAGCAATCGTCAATCTTGCGATAACCAGAGAGTGATCTCCCTCCTGTAGATGGACAACATGTGTCTCGAGTTATGCTCAACTACTTAACAACTCATCTCGAGTAGAAGCTACTTCCAGAGAGTCAATGTGGTTTCCAAGCTGGTCGTGGGACGGCTGACATGATTTTTGCAGCTCGTCAAGTCCAAGAGAAATGTCAGGAACAGCAGCGTGATCTGTACACGACTTTTGTTGAACTGACAAAGGCCTTTGACACCACCGACAGGAACGGACTCATGGCGAAATTCGGTTGTCCGGAAAAATTCATCAACGTTTTCCTCCAGTTTCATGATGGCATGTCAGCCCGCGTACTGAATGATGGTGAACTCTCTGCAGCAAATCAGTCATAAATGGAGTCAAACAGGGATGTGTGCTGGCCCCAACACTGTTTAGCATGGTTTTTGCAGTAATGCTTTCTGATGTAACACGTGACTGTGACACTGGAATACATATCAGATACCGGACGAATGAGCAGCTGTTCACTCTGAGACGCCTAAAGTCCCTCACAAAGGCATAAGAAGCAACTATCTTAGATCTCCTCTTTGTCGACGACTGCCCAATTAACACGTGCTCAGAACAGGACACGCAGGCAATCATTAATGAGTTCTCAACTGCGTACACTAATTTTGGTCTTACTGTAAACACCAAGAAAACTGAGGTCATGTTTCTACCTGCGCCCAGGGAGCCCTACCATGAACCAAACATCACTGTACAGGGACATCGCCTAAAAGCAGTGGACAGCTTTACCTACCTTGGCAGTATCCTCACCAGAGAAGGAAATATTGACTCTGAGGTCCACATCAGGATTTCCAAGGCGAGTGCTACTTTCGGTAGACTACGAGAAAATGTTTGGGACCGCCTGAGAATCAGTGTTGCCACCAAGATTAGTATATATTATGTTATTGTGTTAACCACCCTTCTATACGCGGGCGAAACATGGACAGTCTATAGCATGCATGTCAGGAAACTAAATCATTTCCACGTAAACTGTCTCCGCAGACCGCTCAGGATCGGTTGACAGGATAGAGTGCCCAACTCTAAAGTCCTCAGCAGAGCTAGACCCTCTGCCATCCATACGCTGCTACAGAGAGCCGAGATCAGATGGACAGGGCAGGTTGTTCGCATGTCAGATGAGCTCCTCTCTAAACAACTGTTGTGCGATGAGCTCAGGATAGGACAGCGCTCGCAGGGGACAAAAGAAACGATACAAAGACACTCTACACGTTTCTCCATTGATGTTGCTGACTGGGAGCTGCTTGCTCCGAGCCGCTCAGCCTGGCGCACTGCCATCATACGTGGTGCTTGCACCACTGAGCAGATAAGCATCACGGAGGCGCAGGAACAGCGAGCTACACGAAACGAATGAATGCAAGACTGTCTAACTACAAAGGCTATTCACCCGTGTCCTACGTGCGGTAGAGTTTGTCACGCTCAAATCTGACTGTACAGTCAAATGCGGTCACATCTGAATAAACGTGTCTGACGTTGTCGCCATCTTCGCTTGGGATGGGAAACTAACTATCTAGCATCAACCAACACGGCTAAGCTTACAGCGGCCATCACAATACCATAGACTTACATCAACCAACATAACATGGGCTTACATCAACCAACATAACATGGGCTTACATCAACCAACATAACATGGGCTTACATCAACCAACATAACATGGGCTTACATCAACCAACATAACATGGGCTTACATTAACCAGCATAACATGGGCTTACATCAACCAACACAACTTGGGCTTACATCAACCAACACAACTTGGGCTTACATCAACCAACATAACATGGGCTTACATTAACCAACATAATATGGGCTTACATCAACCAACACAATTGGGGCTTACATCAACCAACACAACTTGGGCTTACATCAACCAACACAACTTGGGCTTACATCAACCAACACAACTTGGGCTTACATCAACCAACACAACTTGGGCTTACATCAACCAATACAATTGGGGCTTACATCAACCAACACAATATGGGCTTACATCAACCAACACAACTTGGGCTTACATCAACCAACACAATATGGGCTTACATCAACCAACACAACTTGGGCTTACAACAACCAACACAACATGGGCTTACAACAACCAACATGGACTTACAGCAACCAACACAACATGGGCTTACAGCAACCAACACAACATGGGCTTACAGCAACTAATACATTTACCTCAAGACAAAAATGTATGTCCCACCGCCGCGTCCTAGAAAGAAATGTATATTTAAAAGTAAAGGTAGTGAGAAGAATAGAGAAGATGAATTACAGTAGAGGCGGAAACAAAACATAGTTGGATCGGCGGTGAGGTGCCAGATCAAGATGATTAGAGACGGCAACATTCACATACATGGAACACCACTTCATAAATAATGTTATTAGGTTGGATAATGCTTGGAGACGGTCCAAACTCAATCACCTGGTACTTTATGTTCCGTGTCACGTGATGTTTCTACTTATTATTCATGTCAAGAAGAGACCAGAACTGCGCAGTCTCGAGCAGTGCCAGGTATCCTCTTCATTTCACGCCTTAGTCTGACCTGACAGTAAGGTTCGCTAGACGATCCTCAGTTAACAGAGGTCCTCAACTTTCTGACAGAAGGCATCATGGTGGCCCGTGGATACAGAGCGGTCCTTAACCTCCTGACAGAAGGCATCATGGTGGCCCGTGGATACAAAGCGGTCCTTAACCTCCTGACAGAAGGCATCATGGTGGCCCGTGGATACAGAGCGGTCCTTAACCTCCTGACAGAAGGCATCATGGTGGCCCGTGGATACAGAGCGGTCCTTAACCTCCTGACAGAAGGCATCATGGTGGCCCGTGGATACAGAGCGGTCCTTAACCTCCTGACAGAAGGCATCATGGTGGCCCGTGGATACAGAGAGGTCCTTAACCTCCTGACAGAAGGCATCATGGTGGCCCGTGGATACAGAACGGTCCTCAAACGCCTGACAGAATGCATCATGGTGGCCCGTGGATACAGCTGATATCCTGGCGTTGTAGGCCATAATAATAGCTGTCCATCGTTGTCGATGAGGACCGCCGGCATCATCCTTGTCACAGATTTCCCTGTTAGGTGTGGGTGAACAGGCAATGTGGCTGAACAGGCCAATGCTAGCACGAAAACATCTGCTACATATCGGGCACACGAGGTTTGTAGAAGGGGGTGGTGTTCCCGCTGCTCGGGATTTCCGCGTCTCGCGTCTGCTCTGGACTTTCACAACACGGTCATCTTCACCGGCAGCTACACCCGATTTGACTGCGCTTCTCCAGTCAGATCTGTTTTGCGCAAGACATTCCCAGGTGTCGATGTCTATCTGGCAACTTTTTAGTGAGTCCTTCAGACCGTCTTTAAAACGTTTCTTTGGGCGCCATCACTCGCGCCATCCCTCTCTCAGCTCGCCGTAGAGAAGCTTCTTTGGGCGCCGCTCGTCTGACATACGGACGAGAAGTCCGGCCCATCCTAGTCGTGCTTTTTCTAGCAGTGCATGGATGCTGGGTATGTTAGCCCTCGAGACAACCTCGATGTCAGTGACACGATCTTGCCATCGGATGTGGAATATTTGCCTCAGGCAACCTGTGTGGAAGTGGTTTAACCTCCTTGCATGTCCAGAGTATACAGTCCAGCTTTCGCAAGCGTATAGTAGGGTTGGAATGATGGTTGCACGGTAGACTTTGAGTTTGGTCTTGACGCTGATGCCACGACGTGCCCAGACCATCGAGCGCATTTTACCAAAGGCTGTGCTGGCCTTTGCTATTCTGCATGCCACCTCATCGTCTAGGCTGACAGATCTCGACAGCGTGCTGCCCAGATATGTGAATTTGTCTACGGCATTCAACGTCTGCCCGCTGACTGTACTCTCTGGTTTTGTGTACGGCATGTCTGGTGCTGGTTGGTACATGACCTCTGTTTTTTTGGCATTTATGGTCAGGCCAAAATTGTTGCATGCGGCAGAGAACTGGTCCATTCCAACCTGCATGTTCAGTTCTGAGTCGCTCATTTGAGCGCAGTCGTCAGCAAATACAAGTTCCCTGATTATGTCGCCAGCCACTTTGGTTTTGGCCTTAATTCTTCTGGAATTGAGTAATTTGCCATCTGTGCGGTAGTTATGGGTATTCCAAGCTCCAATGATCTGAAGGCGTCTGTCATCGGGGCCGCGAACATCATGCTGAACAAAGTAGGCCATAGCTGATCAGTATTTATTTACATCTTGAAAAATAGCGCGCCTTTCGTAATCTTCTTTTAGATGTAGTTTCATTATCGTCGGTGGAGTTACGTCGTTTGTCACAAAGTGGGATTATATCAGGTGTCCTAAAGTGGGATTATATTAGGTGTCACAAAGTGGGATTATATCAGGTGTCCTAAAGTGGGATTATATCAGGTGTCACAAAGTAGGATTATATCAGGTGACTTAAAGTGGGATTATATCAGGTGTCTTAAAGTGGGATTATATCAGGTGTCTCAAAGTGGGATTATATCAGGTGTCTTAAAGTGGGATTATATCAGGTGTCTCAAAGTGGGATTATATCAGGTGTCTCAAAGTGGGATTATATCAGGTGTCTTAAAGTGGGATTATATCAGGTGTCCTAAAGTGGGATTATATCAGGTGTCACACAGTGGGATTATATCAGGTGTCTCAAAGTGGGATTATATCAGGTGTCTCAAAGTGGGATTATATCAGGTGTCACAAAGTGGGATTATATCAGGTGTCTCAAAGTGGGATTATATCAGGTGTCCTAAAGTGGGATTATATCAGGGGTCACACAGTGGGATTATATCAGGTGTCTCAAAGTGGGATTATATCAGGTGTCTCAAAGTGGGATTATATCAGGTGTCACAAAGTGGGATTATATCAGGTGTCTCAAATTGGGATTATATCAGGTGTCGCAAAGTGGGTTTATATCAGGTGTCTCAAAGTGGGTTTATATCGCTTGTCACTATATGGGATTAAAACATATATATATAGGAGAGATAATATAAGTAACAGTAACTCTAGAATCAAATCACTTTTGTTGAATGCATATCAACACGGAAAATACGATTGTTCAGTTACCTCGTGAGCATGCAACATGATAGCTACCAGCACACGCTTGCGGATCTGGAACCGGTTACAAGCCACGATGAAGACTGTAGCAGATGAATGGATGGTTTAGACGGACTCCTGTAGCAAAGAGGGCTTGCAGCAACTACCACAATACACCTGGTCCAATAAAGGAAACCTAAGGTCCCAGAGCTGAGCCCTCGTAGACAGACCAGACAGTTACCAAATGAGGCCTGATAGAAATGTACTGAACTGTTGGGGAAAATGTATCCGAATCGAGAGAGATTGTAGATGCGAATGGCGGTGTCCTAGACATGTGATGTCGATAATGAGGATATACATGTCTGCTTTATGTGCCTCTCAGACAGGTCGAGGTGATGTTTCACAAAGACCTGTCTGAGAATTAGAGAGCCTCTTTTCAGATACAGTGTCCAAAACCGATAATTCTCTTTCAATGTTTTAAGTTTACAGAAATAATCCTTCTCCTACACTGTTTAAGTAGAAACACAGTTTTTGTGCTTCCTTTAAGGGCTGGTCTAGTCTGTTGCTCTGTCATCCCTCGTGTACTATAAGGCCTGATCTAGTCTGTTGCTCTGTCCTCCCTCGTGTACTGTAAGGCCTGGTCTAGTCTGTTGCTCTGTCCTCCCTCGTGTACTGTAAGGCCTGATCTAGTCTGTTGCTCTGTCCTCCCTCGTGTACTGTAAGGCCTGGTCTAGTCTGTTGCTCTGTCCTCCCTCGTGTACTGTAAGGCCTGGTCTAGTCTGCTGCGCTGTCATCCCCCGTGTACTGTAAGGCCTGGTCTAGTCTGTTGCTCTGTCATCCCTCGTGTACTGTAAGGCCTAGTCTAGTCTGTTGCTCTGTCATCCCTCGTGTACTGTAAGGCCTGGTCTAGTCTGTTGCTCTGTCATCCCTCGTGTACTGTAAGGCCTGATCTAGTCTGTTGCTCTGTCATATTTCGTGCACTGTAAGGCCTGGTCTAGTCTGTTGCTCTGTTATCCCCCGTGTACTGTAAGGCCTGGTCTAGTCTGTTGCTCTGTCATCCCTCATGTACTGTAAGGCCTGGTCTAGTCTGTTGCTCTGTCATCCCTCGTGTACTGTAAGGCCTGATCTAGTCTGTTGCTCTGTCATCCCTCGTGTACTGTAAGGCCTGGTCTAGTCTGTTGCGCTGTCATCCCCCGTGTACTGTAAGCCCTGGTCTAGTCTGTTGCTCTGTCATCCCTCGTGTACTGTAAGGCCTGATCTAGTCTGTTGCTCTGTCATCCCCCGTGTACTGTAAGGCCTGGTTTAGTCTGTTGCTCTGTCATCCCTCATGTACTGTAAGGCCTGGTCTAGTCTGTTGCTCTGTCATCCCCCGTGTACTGTAAGGCCTGGTCTAGTCTGTTTCCCTGTCAACCCTCGTGTACTGTAAGGCCTGGTCTAGTCTGTTTCCCTGTCAACCCTCGTGTACTGTAAAGCCTGGTCTAGTCTGTTTCCCTGTCAACCCTCGTGTACTGTAAAGCCTGGTCTAGTCTGTTTCCCTGTCAACCCTCGTGTGCCCTCTGAAGCAATTATTTGAGTCTGATAAGAAGACTGCTTATTGAAGAGATCTCAGACCACCATTTCAGAGCACAGGTCACTGCTTCTATCTTTATACCCGTACTGGCTTTTGCTATCGTGCATGCTCAATCAGCAGTCCCGACCTTATATCAAACTGTTTAACCCTGGTCTATCAGCGTATGTGACGGAATCACTATCATGAGCGCTATCATCTATCAGCTGGTTTATCTCTGCTCTCCCGGTGCACCACTTGCTGCAATCCCTGCCTAACAAGATGCCATTTTGGAACGGGAATTGTGTGCTTATCAGCGCACCATTATGCATCTGCATTGACCAATGGCACGACGTCTCAAATCTGGGTCACAGCCATGTGCGCACTACTCGGCCATGGGAATGATTTCTGGCCTTCACACCACGGAAGGGGAAACAGCCTGACATGACCCCACGGGTTATCCCAGGCCAGGAAATCACGACGGTTAAATGAGTTTGGGCCCCATCAAATTAATTGACAAACCCACTCCTGATAAATGAGTGTCCAAATTAACAAGGCCCCTTATGTACATCCAATCTCAGGCCAAGAGATACGGCTGTGCGCGCGACCTTTGTCTCCCCAGGTCCTTAGTTTTCTTGTTTCATCAATTCAGCGCCTCCCCTCTTTCTCTCCCTCCCCTGTTTTTCCTGTTTTCCGCAATTCTCCTCTCTCTCTCCCTCCCTCGCTTCTCTCTCTCCACTGTCTCTCTCTCCTCGTCTCCCTCTCTCCGGTCTCTCTCTCCCCCATCTCTCTCTCCTCCGTCTCTCTCTTTCCCCCGTCTCTCTCTCTCTCTCTCACCCCTCTCTTTCCCTGTCTCTCTTTCTCTCTCCCTCTCTCTCACAGTCTCTTTCTCCCCGTTTCTGTCTCTTCCTCCATCTGTCTCTTTCGCCATATCTCTCTCTCGCCATCTCTCTCTCTCCCCGTCTCACTCTCTCCCTCTCTCTTCCACCGTCTCTCTCTCTCCCCATCTCTCTCTCCCCATCTCTCTCTCCCCCCTCCCGTCTCTCCCCCCGTCTCTCTGTCCCCGTTTCTCTCCCCCGTCTCCCTCTCCCGTCTCTCTCTCCCGCCTCTCTCTCTCTCCCGTCTCTCCCTCTCCCGTCTCTCTCTCCCGCCTCTCTCTCTTCCCACGTCTCTCTCTCTACCTCACTTTAGTTCCCCCCGGCTCCTTTTTTGGCCTCTCTCTCTCTCAATATACCATTAGCTTTCTCTCTAGCTCCCTTTATCTTTCTCTCTCTTTTATCTCTTCATCTCTCTCATATTGTCACTCTGTCTTTTTGTCTCTCATATCTACAGAAAAAAGCATCAACAATAAAATTATCCAACAAACCAGCAAACCAATCAACCATCCTACCAACCAACCAACCACCTCACAAACCAACCAACCAGTTAAACTACCGAGCGATTGACCGTCAGTCAGTCAGCCAGCGATTCAATCGACTAATAATGAAATAAAGTCATGAGTCAGCTACAGGATCAACTGACATATTAGCTAGACTGACAGCTTGTTTTTATGTCTATCGGTATGCCTGCCTGCCTGCCTGCCTGTCTGTCTGTCTGTCTGTCTGTCTGTTTGCCTGTCTGCCTGTCTGTCTGTCTGCCTGTCTGTCTGTCTGCCTGCCTGTCTGTCTGTCTGTCTGCCTGTCTGTCTGCCTGTCTATCTGCCTGCTTGCCTGTCTGCTTGATTGCCTGTCTGCTTGCCTGTCTGTCTGCTTGTCTGCTTGCCTGTCTGTCTGCTTGTCTGCCTGCCTGTATGCGTGCCTGTCTGTCTACTTGCCTGCCTGTCTGCTTGCTTGTTTGTCTGCTTGCCTGCTTGTCTGCTTGCCTGTCTGTATCCTTACCTTTCTGTCTGCTTGTCTGCCTGTCTGCTTCCCTGCCTGTCTGCTTGCCTGTCTGTCTGCTTGCCTGTCTGTCTGCTTGCCTGCCTGTCTGCTTGCCTGCCTGTCTGCTTGCCTATCTGTCTGCTTGCCTGTCTGTCTGCTTGCCTGTTTGTCTGCTTGCCTATCTGTCTGTCTGCTTGCCTATCTGTCTGCTTGCCTGTCTGTCTGCTTGCCTGTCTGTCTGTATGTCTGTCTGCTTGCCTGTCTGTCTGTTTGCCTGCCTGCCTGCCTGTCTGTCTGCTTGCATTCCAGAACTATTTCCTCTTGCCCCACCACCCACTCTCCGCCGTCCTCACCGTTATTCCTCCCACTCATCATCAGCCCTCAGTCCTTGCTGACATTTAAAGAGGGTTCTTCCCTCTCTCGTGGAGGGCCATGTACTGACACGAACCCACAAATACGCTCGCACAAACATGCACACCTTCCCAAGCTAGCACAAACAAGCAGGCCTTCACAAACACGCGCACGCACACGCGTGCGTACACACACACACACACACGCGCGCACACACACACACACACGCACACACACACACGCACGCACACACACACGCATACACACACGCGCACATACACACACGCATACACACACGCATGCACGCACGCACGCACGCGAATATAGATGTGTCTTTCTGAAGTCCAATCGCAGATTTTGAAGTCAGGAAGAAACTGTTAGACGGAAGCCTTGACCATCGCTAATCTTTTCTTCTCCCTCGATCGTATTCAGGCCTCAACTTCAATGACTCTAACAAAGGCAGCAGTCGACTCAAGGCTCTCTACACTACCGTACATCTTCTCGTGGAATGAAACTGGCTGTTGCCAAATGCTACTTCTTTTGTCGGTATACAGCGGACAGGACTGCAAAATATGTTCTGCCTTCATGGGGGCTGTGCCGCAGGCACAAAGGTCTGTAGTGCCAATCTTGAACATGTTGAACAGACGGAATCTAAGTCTGTTGTGGCCTGTTAGTGGCCGGAGAATTATCACCTGGTCTCGTCTGGCCTCTACTGATTGCTTGGCTACCCCATTCCTATAGCAGTTCGCGTCACCTGGAAGTGGAGGTCAAATGTTAGAACGACCATTAACATACTTTCCGTTGTGCTGGTTATTAGTCGTACACGGAGTGCTTTGGCGCAGTTGTCCATTTGTTGGTAAACGATATTAGCAGCTGGGAAATGGATAGAACGTATCACGGGGCGAGGATTGAGCTGATAGCAGCCAGTAACCGATGGCTGGCTGCTTGCTTCATGGTCAGCGAGCCATAGATGACCAAGACCCTATTCTGCAACCAAGCGGCGGCCCTTGAAACTGGCTGTTCAAAAGAGAGTAGGGATGGCAGTGGGAAGGCAATCCCAGTACTTACAAGAAAAGACAGACGAAACCGTATTTGTCAGGTCGAAAGGCACAGATATCGCAGCTTCGCTGTAAACTACGTCACATTTTCCTGTTCAAGACGAACTCCGAACAGGAAAAAGACATTTTTTGTGACTGTTCGTCTCGAGGTGGGGATGTTGTTGTTGTCATGGTTGTGCCTCCTGTATAGCGAGGAAAGTATCTGTCAACTACGAACCGAGTCTGTTTGGTGATATCATGGCCAAACTTTTTTATTATGCGAATGGTAGCAAGACTCGCATATGGTTTCATTTTATGTTGTTGTTGTTGTTGGGCGCCCATAATGAGTAGGATTACTCTTTTGTACGCCCTAAAAACGAACGTTAAGTGGCGGGTTGTCGTAGCTTTCCTCACATCCAGAGCGTGCTGATGAGGGTAGACCGGAGTCCTCCAGGCGGTTAGACATCTGCGTGTCGCTCACTACTACGGGGTTCACGTCGTTTCTTCACCTCGTTAGCCAGGCTGTCGTGAAAACAGGATGTGCTGCGGGAAAGTCGAGATGAAGATCTTGGCCAGTAGGTTGTGCCTGACCCTGACTAACATGCCTGACCCTGACTAACATGCCTGACCCTGACTAACATGCCTGACCCTGACTAACATGTCTGACCCTGACTACCATGCCTGACCCTGACTACCATGCCTGACCCTGACTAACATGTCTGACCCTGACTAACATGTCTGATCAGTATGTTGTATCTGACCCTGACTTAACATGCCTGACCCTGACTAACATGCCTGAATCTGACTAACATGTCTGACCCTGACTAACATGTCTGACCCTGACTAACATGTCTGACCCTGACTACCATGCCTGACCCTGACTAACATGTCTGACCCTGACTAACATGTCTGATCAGTATGTTGTATCTGACCCTGACTTAACATGCCTGACCCTGACTAACATGCCTGAATCTGACTAACATGTCTGACCCTGACTAACATGTCTGACCCTGACTAACATGTCTGACTCTGACTAACATGTCTGACCCTGACTAACATGTCTGATCAGTATGTTGTATCTGACCCTGACTTAACATGTCTGACCCTGACTAACATGTCTGACAGTGACTAGCATGTCTGACCCTGACTAACATGTCTGACCCTGACTAACATGTCTGATCAGTATGTTGTATCTGACCCTGACTTAACATGTCTGACCCTGACTAACATGTCTGACCCTGACTAACATGTCTGACCCTGACTAACATGTCTGACCCTGACTAGCATGTCTGACCTGACTAACCTGTCTGACCCTGACTAACATGTCTGACCCTGACTAACATGTCTGACCCTGACTAACATGCCTGAATCTGACTAACATGTCTGACCCTGACTAACATGTCTGACCCTGACTAACATGCCTGAATCTGACTAACATGTCTGACCCTGACTAACATGTCTGACCCTGACTAACATGTCTGACTCTGACTAACATGTCTGACCCTGACTAACATGTCTGATCAGTATGTTGTATCTGACCCTGACTTAACATGTCTGACCCTGACTAACATGTCTGACAGTGACTAGCATGTCTGACCCTGACTAACATGTCTGACCCTGACTAACATGTCTGATCAGTATGTTGTATCTGACCCTGACTTAACATGTCTGACCCTGACTAACATGTCTGACCCTGACTAACATGTCTGACCCTGACTAACATGTCTGACCCTGACTAGCATGTCTGACCTGACTAACCTGTCTGACCCTGACTAACATGTCTGACCCTGACTAACATGTCTGACCCTGACTAACATGTCTGACCCTGACTAGCATGTCTGACGCTGAATAACATGTCTGACCCTGACTAACATGTCCGACCCTGACTAGCATGTCTGACGCTGACTAACATGTCTGACCCTGACTAACATGTCTGACCAGTATGTTGTGCCTGACCCTGACTAACATGTCAGACCAGTATGTTGTGCCTGACCGTGTCTAACATGTCTGACCCTGACTAACATGTCTGACCAGTATGTTGTTCCTGACCAGACTTTATTCCTTCCAAGTTTCCTTCTAATCCACAAAGAACAGGACCACCCTTTCATTATGCGTACGATCGCGAGACGCACAGACTGCTATGTCTTCATGTATCTTCTGTGTGACCTTGACGACGGCCGATCTTTGTGATGAATCATGTATTTGTGTATGACTTGCCACGTGATATATGTACCAACATAATGTAATTATATGTGTTTAGTGTAGGAACAATTCATCAAGTTCTAGAAAGCCCTACTGGTTAAAGGATAGCAATCGATATCTGCAGAAGACTCGTTTCCAAAATCACACATCGGACTTGGACTTGCCGTATGAATCAAGATGGGGTCGATCAGAAAACTTGGCATGAACTAGTGTTATACTTAATTTTTAAGAACACTTATACATTTAATCAATTTTTCTCATTTGAGGAAATCAAAACAAAACACAAAAAAACAAAAAAAAAACAAAAAAAAAAGGAACGAAAAAAAAAATATACGACAGGATGAACCTGCGTAATTTCTTAAGTTAATGCTTGGCTAGAACAGTAGTTAGGCAATGTCATAGTGACCTCATGTAGCTTCACACCAAAGAAAGTGCACTTGGCTGCTAACTCTGCGGACAATCAAGCCCGATCATTGCTCCAGGTCGTAAATTAAGTTTTTCAGCCACTCTCTGGCTAGGGAAAGTTGCCGTTCTTGATCCGCCCCCACACTCGTCCCACGTCTAAACTCCTTGACCCCCCCCCCCCCCCCCCGAAGCTTCCACCCACCAAGTGACCTGGCCAGGAGCCATGGAAGCCATCTTTGATAACGTTGCCCAGAACCGCCTCAGAAACAATCACCAACCTTTATTGTTATGTCGATGTTATCAAACGGTGCCATTTCGACAGAGTTCAATCCTTCCCGCGGATTATGGGCGCTGATAAGCAGCTCTCTCGTCTTAGATTCACCAAATGCCCCCATGGTATCCGGAAATCTGGTCGTAACGAAAGTTAAGTTGATCATTGATTTGTTAGGGAAAAAGGTTCAAACACTCGTGACATTTGAGACCTTCGTGATCCCAGTTTCCCAGAAATTATCAAGAAACAAAAACTCCATTGGAATCAAATATTTTAAAAAATATGTTAGAATGAATAAACTTCACTGCGATGCAGGCAGACCCAAAGGTATTCAGGAGTCTTCCATCAAATGGTTAAGGAAATATATATTGGTTTCTTTAATTTCTTTGGGGATGGGTATGCTAATGATCTGCCTGTGTTGGGGCCGCTACTTGCTCGATTTACCTGTCTGATCTACCTGTCCGATCTACCTGTCCGATTTACCTGTCCAATCTACCTCGCCAATCTACCTGTCCAATCTACCTGTCCAATCTACCTGTCCAATCTCCCTGTCCGATCTACCTGTCCAATCTCTCTGTCCGATCTACCTTCCGATCTACCTGTCCGATCTACCTGTCTGATCTACCTGTCTGATCTATCTATCCGATCTACCTGTCTGACCTACCTGTCCGATCTACCTGTCCGATCTACCTGTCCGATCTACCTGTCCGATCTGCCTGTCCGATCTACCTGTCCGATGTGCCTATCCGATCTACCTGTCCGATGTGCCTATCCGATCTACCTGTCCGATGTGCCTGTCCGATCTACCTGTCCGATCTACCTGCTCTACCTGTTCGATCTACCTGCCCCTATCTACCTGCTTAGATCTACCTTCGAGTATTGTGTAAAAGGCCTTGGTTATGTCGACAAAACCCGCTTGCACGCCCATTTCTCCTGGAGGTGATGTGCTGCATATATCTACCCCCTGGGGGTAGATCCAGCTCGAGGTGACCAGGTATGCGGTTGAGCATCCCTCAAATAAGAAATGTGTTAATGGCTGACAGAGAGCAATCCTCTTTGGGATATCGCACAAGTGAAGATTGCCCTTTCGCTTGTACAGTTGGACAATGGAGGCACTTTTCAGGTCCTGATGTATCTGGGCCGTCAACCCAGATTGAGCGAAATGTGTCTAAGAGTTCTTTCCTTGTCTTTCATTAGTTTCTACCATCTCGGAGGATTTGGCTTTTTTCTGTGCTGGAATTTGGTATGTTTGTTTAAGATCTCTATCCATCCTTTGGCTTATGCCTTGATCTGTTCTTGCAAGATCTGTTGTTATTGATATGAAATGTTTTATCTTTAATCTCCCTCTTACAATGCGATGTGTGCTGTTATATATGAGATAATCTCTGGTCTTCATTTGAATTTCTCTCCCTGCTGGTGAGTTTTTTTCCTTGCGCGTCTTCAAACTTTCGATTCCTGTTTTGTTTTTAATTGCATTTAGTGTTGTTGTTTTCTTAGATCCAGTAGTGAAATGTATGACTAGGTTTTGGGTTGTATTCATTTTTGGTAAGTTATTTTTTGTTGCTGTGGACCATGCTGCTATCCCGTACTCTTGAGAGTTTCTTTAGGGTGCTCGTGTCAGCTGAACATGTTTAACCCTATATCTATAGGGTGCTCGTGTCAGCTGAACATCTTGAGCCCTATATCTTTAGGGTTCTCGTGTCAGCTGCACACATTGAGCCCTATATCTTTAGGGTGCTCGTGTCAGCTGAACATATTGAGCCCTATATCTTTAGGGTGCTCGTGTCAGCTGAACATCTTGAGCCCTATATCTTTAGGGTGCTCGTGTCAGCTAAACATCTTGAGCCCTATATCTTTAGGGTGCTCGTGTCAGCTGCACATATTGAGCCCTATATCTTTACGGTGCTCGTGTCAGCTGCACATATTGAGCCCTATATCTTTAGGGTGCTCGTGTCAGCTGAACATGTTGAGCCCTATATCTTTAGGGTTCTCGTGTCAGCTGCACATGTTGAGCCCTATATCCTTAGGGTGCTCGTGTCAGCTGCACATATTGAGCCCTATTTCTGTCTCATTACGGGCATTCTGTTCTTTGGTTTGTTGGATATGGTTTTCAAAGTTAGCCGCGAGTCCATTGTTTTTATTAGATAACTTGGACATGTCTAGGGCAAGAGTCTGACAGTTTACGGTTGTTTCTTGGGATTTGGTAGATTAGGAGAGACTATTGTGTAAGTGGTTCTTGGTTTCATTGCAATTTCTTTGTCCGTGTCTCCATCTCTTTGTGCGTGTCTCTATCTCTTTGTCCGTGTCTCCATCTCTTTGTGCGTGTCTCTATCTCTTTCTGTGTGTCTCCATTTCTTTGTCCGTGTCATGAAGGAGGATCTAACACAAGAGTTTTGCCACTAGCCATTGGTCTTACTGCTTTCTTGATCTCATACATTGCTTGGGGGAATGTGGATCCTATCTTTGGTAACGGCTTGTGGCCTTCGTGCTATGGCATGCTCGCTGGGGGCCTGTACACAGCAGACATATGCTGAATAGCCGAATCAGAACCCAACATGTTGATCGGAGGCCCAGTGAGCGCCTTCCCAAGCAGTTGCTGCACGATGATCTCAGTTCTGGCAGACGCTCATGGAAAGGGCGGTGAGGGGGGGGGGGAGACATTAGAAACGCTGTAGAGACCCCTTAGAAATGATAGAAAGGCTTCAACACTGATGCCCCCTCCTTTGGGATGCTTCACTGAGGCGTCCCCTCTAGTAAGGTGGCATCACACAGGGCTCAGATCATAAAGCGAAACATTTTCACCGAGGCTCAGAGAAAGCTGACTGCCAACCTGAATAGAACGTAAAACGGCCCCACAGAACGCACGACGTACTCCTCAGATGTGAGTCCCAGTGCGACATAAGACTGCGGTGCCAGGATTGGACTTTACCGTCATATAAGATCACATCTCATAGTGATGATGTCGCCATCTATGCTTGCGATAGGCAACTATTATTACCGTCCCTTCCTTTCCCAACCTTACCTTACCTACCTTCCTTTCCCTACCTTACCTTACCGACTTTCCTTTCCCCACCTTACCTTACCTACCTTCCTTTCCCTACCTTACCTTACCTACCTTCTTTTCCTTACCTTAGCTCACCGACCTTCCTTTCCCTTACCTACCTTCCATCCCCTACCTTACCTTACCTAGCTTCTTTTCCCTACCTTACCTTACCTACCTTCCTTTCCCTACCTTCCGTTACCTACCTTCCTTTCCCTACCTCACCTACATTCCTTTCCCTACCTTACCTTACCTACCTTCCTTTCCCTACCTTACCACACCTACCTTCTTTTCCCTACCTTACTTTACCTTCCTTGCTCTACCTTCCCACTTCCCTTCCTGTGTCACTGTAGATGAACGGAAACGGTGGGCGATCGAATCTGCAAGTTTCAAGCGACCCCTGGTCTCACGGGAGGTAAAACCAGAGTGCCTGCATCCCGAGTTACCTCCAGTCGTCTCGACCAATAGTCTTGCCACTGTTCTAAGGTAACTCGGGATAAGAGTGAGATTAATGACCAGCGCATATTCTTTCACGCTATAACCTAAACACAGCGCACATCACATTAATACAAAACCGTCTAATGTTGTGGCCGTTATCGCTTGCAATGGGCAGTAACTTCCCTACCTTACTTTACCTTCCATGTATGACCTTCTCTACCTCACCTTCCCTATCTTACCTTTCCTACTGTACCTACCTGACCTTAATTACCTTAAATGTGATAAGATGGCGACTAGGCAAGAGTTTAGATAAACGAGATGGCGACTATATAAGAGTTTAGCTAAACGAGAGGGCAACTATAGAAGAGAATAGCTAAACAAGATGGCGACTAGATAAGAGTTTAGCCAAACAAGATGGCAACTATAGTGCGTCTTTTAATTCATTATCAAGGTCCGATGCAATTTTTTACAAAACTGCATGTCAAATCCAAATGATTTTTCGCACGTTCATCCCGTAACCCATCAGGTCGTTGGGGCACACATGAAAATCCCACGCCAGCTCTCTCTGTCTGTCGCCATCTGACGTATCTCACCGTGACGAAGGCCTGACCACTCAGCGATGTTGTCCACCCATCTCTTCCTTGGACGTCCTCGCCCTCTCTGTCCCGGTACGGATCCAAAGAGTTTCGAGTTGGGAATTCCGGTGGACCTCGCGACGTGCCCGCACCAGGCCATCTTTCGTCTTTGATAGTTGTGAACAGATCTTAGTTTAGCTGGTCATTTTAGCTGAGCAGTTTAGCTGAGTAGTTTAGCTGAGTAGTTTAGCTGAGTAGTTTAGCTGAGTAGTTTAGCTGAGTAGTTTAGCTGAGCAGTTTAGCTGAGCAGTGTAGCTGAGTAGTTTAGCAGTTGCGTAGTACTTATCTAAAGAGTTACAACATCTATCCACACCACGGCACGACTACACACAGAAAAACATTAAAATCCTGAATGGAAAGATAACACTATCGTTTATTAAAACGCATCAACAAAACTATTAACAGAAAGAACAGACATCTCAAGTTAAATAATCATAATGTATATATTTATATATATTCAACTACATCGGAGGTTTAAAGCACTAGCTTTGATGTTTTCCCCAGTTTACATACATCAGGCTCCTGCTGCTGCACCCCCCCCCCCCCCCCACCCTCCTTTTCTGCACACTCCACCCGATCACGAACTCATCCTCACGATCGGATTACGTGCTCAGTCGTTCTGTGCATCCATATGTAATTAGATCACCTTCATTTAGGCGATCTGTATATCCACATACAATCGGTTCACGTATGCCTAGGCGATCTGTGCATTCATATATAATTTGATCACGTTACTTATAGTTGGATGACGTACTCACTTGTGGTCACATACTCAGTTGATCTGTGCATACACTTACAATCATAACACACATAGTTCTCAAAGTGTCCTGCACATACCACAGACATTCAGATCTCTCCCTATTCAAGATAAATACGTATGGAGCGACTGGCCAACTATTCGAGGTGTATGCTGGTCCAGTAACCCTGCAAACTCACACACTCACATACTCCTGACAGTCTCTCAGACACTCTCCTAGTCAGCCTCTCAACTACTCTCCTAGCCAGTCTCTCAACCACTCTCCTAGCCAGTCTCTCAACCACTTTCCTTGCCAGCCTCTCAACCACTCTCATAGCCAGTCTCTCAACCACTTTCCTAGCCAGTCTCTCAACCACTTTCCTAGCCAGTCTCTCAACCACTTTCCTAGCCAGTCTGCTGTTGGTTATCTGACTTAGCCTACACTCTAATTTGGAATTACCCCCAACTAATTGTTATTGGATGACTATCCCTGTCATTCTACATGTCGTAGCCGGTCGCGGCGGCTTATGACTGTCACAACCCCTCCTCCCCCCCCCCTCAACTACGCTAATTCGGTACGCCAGAGTGGTCAGCTACGAACCCTCTCAACCCCACCCCCCTCCCCTCTTTCCTGTACCAGTCAAAGTCTTCCACCTAAACCCCCCCCCCCCCCCCCCCCGTTTCCTTTGTCGACCTAGTGTCGAGACGGTGATTGACCTTGGCCCGCATTCAAGCAACCTTTGTTCCCAGAGTCGCCAGCCCAATCTCCCCTGCCCTAAACGCCCATGCTCCAGCTGGAATTGTCAGACTATATTCAACGCAACCTCACTGAATTGGACATAACTGTAACATGTTTACGGTACTCAATCGTGCTGTTTTTAAAATATATTTTTTGACATTCAAATTCAATGAGTAAAAGCAAGTTCTTCATATTGTGAGCCAATTAGACACTCTGTCGAGTGCGGAATACAACCAAGGCCATTCACGTGAAACTGTCGCTCAGGTACAGGTGTCTCCCGATATTATCGTTTGTGGAGTAGTTACTGTGACATATAGTTGGTTTTTTCCAAATTTATTTTGTTATCAATTTAACAATGAATTTGAAGTGTAAATTTATAACAATGCAGAAAGTTACCGGTTCACTATATAAGTTTTTTTTCCGCAGGAAATCTAAGATGGGTCATTTATATTGTGTTATTCATGACCCAGAGAAACGAACGTAGTTGACGTTTGGTCTGGATAGATCTTCATTTTACCGCTGGATTGAACAGGTTTCATATCAAGCAATGTTTAAGGGGACGGTGTGGGCTTGTGGTAAAGGGACACGGCTCACATCCCGAAGGTGCTGGGTTAGCTCCCCATCTCATATCCTGCTGTTATTCCGGGGAAGCAAACCCTTAGAAAATGCAGGAACAAGCAGATCCTTGCATAAAATGAATGCCGAAGTCGGATGCACTGGGCTGACGGGCGCAATAAAATAAAAACATAGTGTAACGCACACCGGCTTATGGAATAGAGAAATAAGGCAAACACAAAAAAAGAAAAAAAAAAGGAAAGAATATCAAGCAAGGTAGGGAAAGGAAATTTGACGATTTCGACAGAGATGTCATAGAACGAAAGATTTTGAAACTGTTGAAACAAAATTTTTACTCTCTGAATACGAAAATTAACTTTGCAATCTGACTGCAGTATTGAAGTTTCTTAACGTATTCTTTGGAATATTATATGTGAAAAGTCACATTTGATTGCTGCGAGAAGCAAATACATGTGACATATACATGTGACATATACGTGAACAGCGTAGGGAAGGCTATGATATTGCATAATTGGACGAATCCTGGGTCAATGCTCACCACACCTATGATAAAGAATGGCAATCAGTTGACGGTGAACAGAAAAGACAAATTCCAAGCAGCAAAGGGCAGCACATTATACTAACGTCTGCCGGAAGCAGTGACAGCGGACTTGTCCCCAACGCTGAACTTATTTTCCAATCAAAAAGTACCGACGGTAGAGATTACTACACTGAAATGAATGGACAATTTTCAGGCACTGGCTGACGAATGATCTGCTTCCAATTCTGGATAGACCGTCAAGTCTAGTAATAGATAATGCATCCTACCACAATGCAGTATCAGAGGAAGACAAAGTACCAACTGCATCAAATACAAAAAAACTCAAATTAGAACATGGCTAGCTAAGGAAAAAGTGAATTACGACGACAGGTATTTGAAGCCCGAGTTGTTGCAGCTTGTGAGGAAGACAATTAAGACAAAGGTGTGTCACATTGACAAAATCATTGAAGAGTAGGGTCACACTTCTCTGCGACTACCTGCATATCATGCACATCTAAACCCTGTAGAGCTTGTGTGGGCTAAAAAAGGACAAGTTAGCGAACAGAGCAGGACATTAAAAATGGGTGACGTTGAAGTGTAAAATTAGCTGCGCAGTTGATACAACTTTGGGGGTCTATGGGTGACCGAAGGGCTGTACTAGCTGTTACATATTGGTGATATTTTTACGAGTGTACATAATGGGCAACACAAACAATCAATTGAGCTATCAAGACATTAAGGATATACGCTATTGAACAAAATACGACGAGAAATTCAGCTACGTACTGTAAAATCTTGAATTTAATGCCATTCCTTTGCAATGGTTCTATAAGATCAAAAGAATTCGCCGATGTGCAAATGACTTAATATCTACTAAATAATATCAATGTTTTAGCGTCTTGGATATTCTAAGGCTGCATGCGAACAATCATTTGGATCTCACATGAAGTTTAGCAGAAAATTACTTCGGACCTTGTTCATGAATTAAAAGACGGACTATAGAGAAGAATTTAGCCAAACCAGATGGCGACTAGAGAAGAGTTTAACCAAACCAGATGGCGACTAGAAAAGAGTTTAACCAACCCAGGTGGCGACTAGAGAAGAGTGTAACCAAACCAGATGGCGACTAGAGAAGAGTTTAACCAAACCAGATGGCGACTAGAGAAGAGTTTAACCAAACCAGATGGTGACTAGAGAAGAGTTTAACCAACCCAGATGGCGACTAGAGAAGAGTTTAACCAAACCAGATGGCGCCTAGAGGAGAGTTTAACCAAACCAGATGGCGACTAGAGAAGAGTTTAACCAAACCAGATGGTGACTAGAAAAGAGTGTAACCAAACCAGATGGCGACTAGAGAAGAGTTTAACCAAACCAGATGGCGACTAGAGGAGAGTTTAACCAAACCAGATGGCGACTAGAGAAGAGTTTAACCAAACCAGATGGTGACTAGAAAAGAGTGTAACCAAACCAGATGGCGACTAGAGAAGAGTTTAACGAACCAGATGGCGACTAGAGGAGAGTTTAACCAAACCAGATGGCGACTAGAGAAGAGTTTAACCAAACCAGATGGAGACTAGAGAAGAGTTTAACCAAACCAGATGGTGACTAGAGAACTGTTTAACCAAACCAGATGGCGACTAGAGAAGAGTTTAACCAACCCAGATGGCGACTAGAGGAGAGTTTAACCAAATCAGATGGAGACTAGAAAAGAGTGTAACCAAACCAGATGGCGACTAGAGAAGAGTTTAACGAACCAGATGGCGACTAGAGAAGAGTTTAACCAAACCAGATGGTGACTAGAGAAGAGTTTAACCAACCCAGATGGTGACTAGAGAAGAGTTTAACCAACCCAGATGGTGACTAGAGAAGAGTTTAACCAACCCAGATGGTGACTAGAGAAGAGTTTAACCAAACCAGAAGCCATATAGATATGAAAAAGCCGACGTCAGTGATGGACATGTTATCATGGACTGATGTTTATCTTATGTGACAACTGAGGCCTGATCAAATGACCACAATCTGTCCACAAGGGCACACGGCTCTCAAACCCAGCTGGGAAAATAGCACACATTATGTACGGCTCGGTGAACAGAAGCGTTGTACTAGTGGTATTTGTAATCTAAATTAGGGATGAGGCGGGGCCAATTGAAATGTCAGCAATAATAAGGATTGCTGAGAGGAGGAAGTCACACAGATCAGATGAAAACAATGGCACTCTGGTCAGCAAGGGTTCTCAAATGCTACAGCCCGAAACTATCTTACATCGATTAGATTAGGGCGGATGGCATGCTTACTCTGGGAGTAACATCATCATCATCATGTCAGGTGGGAGTAACAGCATCGTCATGTCAGGTGGAAATCCCAGCATCATCATCATGTCATGTTGCTCTGGCTTAGAGTTAACGAGGTGTCGTCGAGGTCTGTCATCATACGGAGTATCGTCGTGTGTCAGGGTGATGAAAATTATTCTTGTCTGTCCGCCCGTCTCTGTCTATCTGTCCGCCCGCCTCTATTTGTTTGCCCGTTTCTGTCTGTCCGGCCGCCTCTGTCTGTCTACCCGTTTCTGTATGTCCGCCCGCCTCTGTCTGTCCACCCGCCCGCCTCTGTCTGTCCGCTTCTGTCTGTCTGTCCACCTGCCTCTGTTTGTCTGCCCGCTATACTGTCTGCCCCGTCCGCTATACTGTCTGCCCTGTACATTGTACTGTCTGCCCCGTCCGCTATACTGTCTGCCCCGTCCACTATACTGTCTGCCCCGTCCACTATACTGTCTGCCCCGTCCGCTATACTGTCTGCTCCGTCCGCTATACTGTCTGCCCCGTCCGCTATACTGTCTGCCCCGTCCGCTAATCTGTCTGCCCTGTCCATTGTACTGTCTTCCCCGTTCGTTTAACTGTTTGCCTCGTCCGTCAGTCTTTCCGCATATTCATCCGTCCTTCCTTCTGTCTGTGCGTCCGTGGGTCTGTCTATATATCAATCTGCCTGTCCACCCATATGCCTATTTTCAATCAAACTATTTGTCTATTCATTCATCTGTCTATCCGATCAGCCATTCCTCTCCTCCCTGACCTGTAAACACCAATCTGCAATGTTCCTCCATTGTTCCCAGAGATCGCTCAGTTCCAAACTCAACATCACACATCTCAGACCTACGTTCTTCTGTCCACCTAACAAAACATCAAAAATCTCAGACCTACGTTATTCTGTCCACCTAACAAAACATCAAACGTCTCAGACCTACGTTCTTCTGTCCACCTAACAGAACATCAAACGTCTCAGACCTACGTTCTTCTGTCCACCTAACAAAACATCAAACATCTCAGACCTACGTTCTTCTGTCCACCTAAGAGAACATCAAACATCTCAGACCTACGTTCTTCTGTCCACCTAACAGAACATCAAACATCTCAGACCTACGTTTTTCTGTCCAACTAACAGAACATCAAACATCTCAGACCTACGTTCTTCTGTCCACCTGTCCTTGTCAATGTCCGTCTCGTCTCTTTCCCGTTTTTGTGTTTTTTCTTTCTTGTATTTAAAGAACTCAAGATTTGGCCGTAGTCCAATCCATGTCAAAACCAACACTCACCGTATTGGAAATCCCAGCTCTCTCCGGGGCCTCGAATTATCCCAGCCATCACGAGGGAACTTTCTATCTGGTTACCCGTTGGGGTCACATTAGGACAGCGCCAGATTGTGCTTCAGGCCTGATTGTTAAAATGGTTGAAGAAGTCCATATGATTTAATTTAATGATGAGAAAGGCCCGAGATTAAAGCGTCAGGGACACACACGCCCGTCTGTCTAACCGCACTCAACTGGTCTCCGTGTTAGTAACGCTGCCCCCAAACCGATTCTCCCCACGAACCTCGGAGCGCAGAGTACAAGAAAAATGTTCTGGAAAACCTGTTATATGTTCGTTTGTTTGCTCTGTTTTGTTTGAATTTCTCTGTTTTGTTTGAATTTCTCTGTTGGTTCTGGCTCACCAGAGATGCACACATCATAATTAAATGTGGGCTTGGTCTAGACGAAGCCATACTACCACAAACTACACAACTTAAATTCTGGATTCTTACACACAGAATTTAAGATATGTATAGCAGAAACGATGTAACATTAAAACACCAGGTAAATCAAACTTCCATACACCATGAAAACACCAGCTAAAGCTTTCATACAACATTAAAACACCAGCTAAAGCTTCCATACACCATGAAAACACCAGCTAAAGCTTCCATACAACATTAAAACACCAGGTAAATCAAACTTCCATACAACATTAAAACACCAGCTAAAGCTTCCATACACCATGAAAACACCAGCTAAAGCTTTCATACAACATTAAAACACCAGCTAAGGCTTCCATACACCATGAAAACACCAGCTAAAGCTTCCATACAACATTAAAACACCAGCTAAATCAAACTTCCATTCAACATTAAAACACCAGCCAAATCAAACTTCTATACACCATGAAAACACCAGCTAAAGCTTCCATACAACATTAAAACACCAACTAAATAAAACTTCCATACAACATTAAAACACCAGCTAAATCAAACTTCTATACAACATTAAAACACCAGCTAAATCAAAGTTAAATACAACATTAAAACACCACCTAAAACTTCCATACAACATTAAAAAACCAGCTAAAACTTCAATACAACATTAAAACACCAGCTAAATCAAAGTTCCATACAACATTAAAACACCAGCTAAAACTTCCATACAACATTAAAACACCAGCTAAAACTTCCATACAACATTAAAACACCAGCTAAATCAAACTTCCATACAACATTAAAACACCACCTAAAATTTCCATACAACATTAAAAGACCACGTAAAACTTCCATACAACATTAAAACACCAGCTAAATCAAACTTCTATACAACATTAAAACACCACCTAAAACTTCCATACAACATTAAAACACCAGCTAAAACTTCCATACAACATTAAAACACCAAATAAAACTTCCATACAACATTAAAACACCAGCTAAAACTTCCATACAACATTAAAACACCAGCTAAATCAAACTTCCATTCAACATTAAAACACCAGCCAAATCAAACTTCTATACACCATGAAAACACCAGCTAAAGCTTCCATACAACATTAAAACACCAACTAAATAAAACTTCCATACAACATTAAAACACCAGCTAAATCAAACTTCTATACAACATTAAAACACCAGCTAAATCAAAGTTAAATACAGCATTAAAACACCACCTAAAACTTCCATACAACATTAAAAAACCAGCTAAAACTTCAATACAACATTAAAACACCAGCTAAATCAAAGTTCCATACAACATTAAAACACCAGCTAAAACTTCCATACAACATTAAAACACCAGCTAAAACTTCCATACAACATTAAAACACCAGCTAAATCAAACTTCCATACAACATTAAAACACCACCTAAAACTTCCATACAACATTAAAACACCACGTAAAACTTCCATACAACATTAAAACACCAGCTAAATCAAACTTCTATACAACATTAAAACACCACCTAAAACTTCCATACAACATTAAAACACCCGCTAAAACTTCCATACAACATTAAAACACCAAATAAAACTTCCATACAACATTAAAACACCAGCTAAAACTTCCATACAACATTAAAACACCAACTAAATCAAACTTCCATACAACAATTTCATTTGAAAGTACCCTCCCGTTATATCTCTCTGTTTAGGTCCACTGGCAGGATTTATAGAGCTGAGAAATAAAGACCGCCGATCCTAGCAGTCGCCACTTATTGTACGGGTTAGGTTTTTATTTTACATCTGATGTAGTTTCTATGTTTTGAACGTATGACTTCATGGTTAAAAGACATGTATCCAAGCTACTCGGCCAGCCGATCCTCTGAAAGTTTAAAACATATTAAAGAATGAGTATATAAAACGTAAGATGAGTACATTAGCATACACTGCTGTTGGGGCTGGAGTGTTGGAGACTTCCTTGTATGAGACAACAGCTTGTTTGAGGTGGGGTAACGAGATGGCGTGACGAGGTGGGGCTACGAGGTGGGGTGAGGTGACGAGGTGGGGTGACGAGATGGGGTGAAGAGGTGAGGTGACGAGGTGGGGTGACAAGGTGGGGTGACGAGATGGAGGTGAAGAGGTGGGACGACGAGGTGGAATGACGAGATGGTGTGACGAGGTGGGGTTACGAGGTAAGGTGAGGTGACGAGGTGGGGTGACGAGGTGGGGTGAGGTGATGCGGTGGGGTAACGAGGTGGGGTGACGAGGTGGGGTGACGAGATGGCGTGACGAGGTGGGGCGGCGAAGTGGGGTTACGGGGTGGGGTTAGGTGGCGAGGTGAGGTGATGAGGTGGGGTGACGAGGTGAGGTGACGACGTGGAATAATGAGATGGCGTGACGAGGTGGGGCGAGGAGGTGGGGTTACGAGGTGGGGTGGGGTAACGAGGTGAGGTGACGAGGTGGGGTGACGAGGTGGGGTGAGATGATGCGGTGGGGTGACGAGGATGGGTGACGAGGTGGGGTGACGAGGTTGGGTGACGAGGTGGGGTGACGCGGAGGTGGGATTACGAGGAGGTGGGATGACGAGGAGGTGGGGTCACGAGGAGGTGGGGTGACGAGGACGTGGGGTCACGAGGATGTAGGATCAGGAGGAGGTGGGGTCACGAGGAGGTGAGGTGACGAGGTGGAGTGAGGTGACGAGGTGTAGTGACGAGATGGGGTGATGAGGTGGGGTCGACGAGGTGGGGTGACGAGATGGCGAGACGAGGTGGGGCGACGAAGTGGGGTTACGCGGTGGGGTGAGGTGACGAGGTGGGGTGACGAGGTGAGGTGACGAGGTGGGGTGACGAGGTGAGGTGACGAGGTGGGATGACGAGGTTAGATGACGAGGTTGGACGGCGAGGTGGGGTTACGAGGTGGGGTGAGGTGACGAGATGAGATGACGAGGTGGGGTGACGAGATGGGGTGACGAGGTGGGGTGAGGTGACGAGGTGGGATAAGGTGACGAGGTGGGGTGACGAGGAGGTGTGGTGACGAGTAGGTGGGGTCACGAGAAGGTAAGATCACGTGGAGGTGGGGTCACGAGGAGGTGGGGTGACAAGGTGGTGGGGTGACGAGGTGGCGTGACTAGCTTCCTTTCTTGGTACCTTCTTTTCCTTGTAAGAACCAAGTACTCAGTTATAGCTGGGTTGACTAGAGCGTGCTAGTAAAAAGACAAATGCCCTACCACTACGCTAATGACAATTTTGTGGGTTTTTTTAATGCCAGAAATGTTCTAGAAAAACAGGTCCATGTCGATGATAGGTAGGGTAGATGAAATAAAGAGGGAGATTGAGAAAGATATATATATATATATAGAGAGAGAGAGAGAGAGTGAGACAGACAGACAGAGAGAGAGAGAGAGGAGAGAGAGACAGAGAGAGACAGAGAGAGAAAGAGAGACAGAGACACATGCAGAGACAAGGACACAGATAGAGAGACAGTGACAAAGAGATAGATACACAAACAGACACATAAACTGAGAGGCGTACAGAGCCATAGACGGAGACATAGATAGACAAAGATTTGCAGAGAGAGAGAAAGACATAGAGTGAGAGAGACAGAGACAGAGATAGAGAGACCGACAGAGCTAGACAGAAAAAGAGGCAGATGTATAGAAAGAGAGACACATGCAGAGATACAGAGAGACATAGACAGAGACACTAAGATTGAGAGACGGAGAGACTAAAATAAAAAGAGAGACAGAGAGAGACAGATAAAGAGGACAGAGAGAACAGACATAAAGAAATAGAGATGCACATACAGAGAAACATTGAGACATAGACAGAGAGACATAGACAGAGAGACATAGACAGAGAGACACATGCACAGAGACATAGACAGACACACTGACAAATAAAAATTGAACAACAGAAAGACACGCAAATGAAGCCAAGCAAAGCACAACCGTCTGGAGGACCCCACACCGCCTTCAACACGCTCTAGATGTGACGAGAGCAACACAAACCCATACGAAACTCTTTTTTGGGTGCACAAACGGTCAGCCTACTCATTGAAGGCGTTCTACAACAACAATAACAACAACAACAACAACAACAGAGAGAGAGAGAGTATTGTAGTGTTATAGCTGATTTAACAGACAGAGTATTGTAGAGTTGTGACTGACCTGCCCTAACAGAGAGAGTATTGTATAGTTGTGACTGATCTGGCCTAACAGAGAGAGTATTGTAGTGCTGTGACTGACCTGGCCTAACAGAGAGAGTATTGTAGTGTTGTGACTGACCTGACCAAACAGAGAGAGTATTGTAGTGTTGTGACTGACCTGACCTAACAGAGAGAGCATTGTAGTGTTGTGACTGACCTGACCAAACAGAGAGAGTATTGTAGTGTTGTGACTGACCTGACTTAACAGAGAGAGTATTGTAGTGTTGTGACTGACCTGACCAAACAGAGAGAGTATTGTAGTGTTGTGACTGACCTGACCAAACAGAGAGAGTATTGTAGTGTTGTGACTGACCTGACCAAACAGAGAGAGCATTGTAGTGTTGTGACTGACCTGACCAAACAGAGAGAGTATTGTAGTGTTGTGACTGACCTGACCTAACAGAGAGAGCATTGTAGTGTTGTGACTGAACTGACCTAACAGAGAGAGTATTGTAGTGTTGTGACTGACCTGACCAAACAGAGAGAGTATTGTAGTGTTGTGACTGACCTGACCAAACAGAGAGAGTATTGTAGTGTTGTGACTGACCTGACTTAACAGAGAGAGTATTGTAGTGTTGTGACTGACCTGACCAAACAGAGAGAGTATTGTAGTGTTGTGACTGACCTGACCAAACAGAGAGAGTATTGTAGTGTTGTGACTGACCTGACCAAACAGAGAGAGCATTGTAGTGTTGTGACTGACCTGACCAAACAGAGAGAGTATTGTAGTGTTGTGACTGACCTGACCTAACAGAGAGAGCATTGTAGTGTTGTTACTGAACTGACCTAACAGAGAGAGTATTGTAGTGTTGTGACTGACCTGACCAAACAGAGAGAGTATTGTAGTGTTGTGACTGACCTGACCAAACAGAGAGAGTATTGTAGTGTTGTGACTGACCTGACTTAACAGAGAAAGCATTGTAGTGTTGTGACTGACCTGACCAAACAGAGAGAGAGTATTGTAGTGTTGTGACTGACCTGACCAAACAGAGAGAGTATTGTAGTGTTGTGACTGACCTGACCAAACAGAGAGAGTATTGTAGTGTTGTGACTGACCTGACTTAACAGAGAGAGTATTGTATAGTTGTGACTGACCTGACCTAACAGAGAGAGTATTGTAGTGTTGTGACTGACCTGACCTAACAGAGAGAGTATTGTATAGTTGTGACTGACCTGACCTAACAGAGAGAGTATTGTAGTGTTGTGACTGACCTGACCAAACAGAGAGAGTATTGTACTGTTGTGACTGACCTGACCAAACAGAGAGAATATTGTAGTATTGTGACTGACCTCACTTAACAGAGAGAGTATTGTGGTGTTGTGACTGACCTGACTTAACAGAGAGAGTATTGTAGTGTTGTGACTGACCTGACCAAACAGAGAGAGTATTGTAGTGTTGTGACTGACCTGACCTAACAGAGAGAGTATTGTAGTGTTGTGACTGACCTGACCAAACAGAGAGAGTATTGTAGTGTTGTGACTGACCTGACCAAACAGAGAGAGTATTGTAGTGTTGTGACTGACCTGACTTAACAGAGAGAGTATTGTAGTGTTGTGACTGACCTGACCAAACAGAGAGAGTATTGTAGTGTTGTGACTGACCTGACCAAACAGAGAGAGTATTGTAGTGGTGTGACTGACCTGCCTTAACAGAGAGAGTATTGTAGTGTTGTGACTGACCTGACTTAACAGAGAGAGTATTGTAGTGTTGTGACTGACCTGACTTAACAGAGAGAGTATTGTAGTGTTGTGACTGACCTGACCTAACAGAGAGAGTATTGTAGTGTTGTGACTGACCTGACCTAACAGAGAGAGTATTGTAGTGTTTTGACTGACCTGACTTAACAGAAAGAGCATTGTAGTGTTGTGACTGACCTGACCAAACAGAGAGAGTATTGTAGTGTTGTGACTGACCTGACCTAACAGAGAGAGTATTGTAGTGTTGTGACTGACCTGACCAAACAGAGAGAGTATTGTAGTGTTGTGACTGACCTGACCAAACAGAGAGAGTATTGTAGTGTTGTGACTGACCTGACTTAACAGAGAGAGTATTGTAGTGTTGTGACTGACTTGACTTAACAGAGAGAGTATTGTAGTGTTGTGACTGACCTGACTTAACAGAGAGAGTATTGTAGTGTTGTGACTGACCTGACTTAACAGAGAGAGTATTGTAGTGTTGTGACTGACCTGACCTAACAGAGAGAGTATTGTAGTGTTGTGACTGACCTGACCTAACAGAGAGAGTATTGTAGTGTTGTGACTGACCTGACCTAACAGAGAAAGTATTGTAGTGTTGTGACTGACCTGACCTAACAGAGAGAGTATTGTAGTGTTGTGACTGAACTGACCTAACAGAGAGAGTATTGTAGTGTTGTGACTGACCTGACCTAACAGAGAGAGTATTGTAGTGTTGTGACTGACCTGACTTAACAGAGAGAGCATTGTAGTGTTGTGACTGACCTGACCAAACAGAGAGAGTTTTGTAGTGTTGTGACTGACCTGACCAAACAGAGAGAGTATTGTAGTGTTGTGACTGACCTAACCAAACAGAGAGTTTTGTAGTGTTGTGACTGACCTGGCTTAACAGAGAGAGTCCCTCCACCTCTACCATCATTAGATGTAGTGGCCTTCTTTCCTCTGTCACTTATCTCACAGCTTGTGCTTGATGGCCGTGCCGGTCCTATGCCCACCACTATTTAACCAACTCTTACGTCATCCTTGACAGGTTTCACCGTTACTTCCCCCGCCCCCCCCCCCCCCTTTCCATTTCCATCCCCTCTGACCTCAGTAACACTAGCGCTGGTTTGTGAAGCCAAAATAGATTTTTTAAGCCAGTCATGGACAATAAATAAGCAGAGAAATGTGTTTGTCTCTCTCCATCCGTTTTCTGTCTCTCTCCATCCGTCTTTCTGTGTCTCTCCATCCGCCTGATTGTCTATCTCCGCTCATCTCCCTGTCTCTTTCTATCCGTCTCTCTCCATCCGTCTCTCAGTCTGACATGAACCCAATACCTCACATTCGTACAGTTCCATTGTCAAGTTAATCAACTTGCCCCCTAAGATATCTCAAGCCAGCGTCTCAAACAATCAGCTGGTAACTAATAGGGTGCTTGTCACAAGAGATCATTAGAGCCCGACATTTTTGGAGACAAGGGAAGTCTGGTCTCACGGACAAAGAGGACATGGAAAGGTCTCCTAGACTCTCCATTACGAGTTGGGCCCTTGTAAATGAATTCTCTTCTTTAGCTTAAGGCGACATGGGGAGTGCTGGCCAGGCTTAGCGCGAGGCACGGTTACCCACTCGTGCTATCATGAAGGTCAAGATCCGTTTTGGGCATCGTCATCTCAGTTCGAAACGACAAGCTGTGACTGATGGCTGCATAGGTTTCTGGTGTCGTTATTGGTAACCATATTAATTGTTATAAACGTTATTAGTTATGGTAGTACTGGTTGTCATGGTGATAGTGCTGGTTTTCATGGTGATAGTAATGGTTGCCATCGTAATAGTAATGGTTGTCATGGTAATAGTACTGGTTGTCATGGTGATAGTACGTGAATGAAAGAGAATGATGTTCTGAACATCCTCACCATCCTGGCCCTCCCTGGCCCTCATGACTCTCCTGGCCCACCTGGCCCTCCTGGCCATCCTGGCCCTACTGGTCCTCCTGGCTCACCTGGCTCTCCTGGCCCTCCTGGCCCACCTGGTCTTCCTGGCCCACCTGGACCTCCTGGTCCTCGTGGCAGGGATCTTTTGGCCCACATTATCTTTAGACCCATATTCTCCTGGTCTTTCTAGTCCACGCGGTCCCAATTCTTCTGACTCCTGATTAAGCAACTTACACAACAAATATCAAACATTCCTGAGACCCACCTAGACGCCCGGTAGTTTCCATGTGCAATTTAAACTGGATCAAAGAAGTTGACATTTGTACTAATGAGCGCCTCGTGAAATAGGACAGATAGGCAGCGCCGTTGAGGCTGAGCTGTCGGATCATATTGAGGCTGACCAGTCGGATCATATTGAGGCTGACCAGTCGGATCATATTGAGGCTGAGCTGTCTGATCATTTTGAGAATGAGCTGTCTGATCATATTGAGGCTGAACTGTCGGATCATATTGAGGCTGAGCTGTCGGATCATATTGAGGCTGAGTTGGTTGGTCGTATTGAGGCTGAGCTGTCTGGTCATATTGAGGCTGAGCTGTCGAATCATATTGAGGCTGAGCTGTCTGGTCATATTGAGGCTGAGCTGTCGGATTATATTGAGGCTGAGCTGTCTGATCATATTGAGGCTGACCATTCGGATCATATTGAGGCTGTCGGATCATATTGAGGCTGAGCTGTCTGGTCATATTGAGGCTGACCAGTCTGATCATATTGAGGCTGAGCTGTCGGATCATATTGAGGCTGAGCTGTCTGGTCATATTAAGGCTGACCAGTCTGATCATATTGAGGCTGAGCTGTCTGGTCATATTGAGGCTGAGCTGTCTGATCATATTGAGGCTGAGCTTGTCTGGTCATTTTGAGGCTGAGCTGTCGAATCATATTGAGGCTGAGCTGTCGGATCATATTGAGGCTGAGCTGTCTGATCATATTGAGGCTGAGCTGTCGGATCATATTGAGGCTGAGCTATCTGGTCATATTGAGGCTGACCAGTCTGATCATATTGAGGCTGAGCTGTCTGGTCATATTGAGGCTGAGCTGTCTGATCATATTGAGGCTGAGCTTGTCTGGTCATATTGAGGCTGAGCTGTCTGATCATATTGAGGCTGAGCTGTCTGATCATATTGAGGCTGAGCTGTCTGATCATATTGAGGCTGAGCTGTCTGATCATATTGAGGCTGAGCTGTCTGATCATAGTGACGCTAGCTACACCACGATACACACAAGAATAAGAGCTCGCGGTATGTATACCAACACCCGTTTCCGGCAAGGTGAACTGCTACCAACATGACTCTATGCTACACATGAAACATATACAGTAGCAGCTTGTTGTCAGTCATATTTGACTATAGGTTGAAGTCACCTTGAAGTAGCAATTCTCTACTGAAGTTTTGGTTTTCTTTTCGTTTCAGCGTTGTCTCTTTACTTCCCTGTGTTGTCTCTTCACTTCCCTGTGTTGTCTCTTCACTTCCTGTGTTGTCTCTTCACTTCCATGTGTTGTCCCTTCACTTCCCTGTGTTGTCGCTTCACTTCCCTGTGTTGTCTCTTCACTTCCCTTTGTTGTCTCTTTACTTCCCTGTGTTGTCTCTTCACTGTGCTGTGTCTTCACTTCCCTGTGTTATCTTCACTTCCCTGTGTTGTCTCTTCACTTCCCTGTGTTTTCTCTTTACTTCCTTGTGTCGTCTCTTCACTTCCCTGTGTTGTCTCTTCACTTCCCTGTGTTTTATCTTCACTTCCCTGAGTTGTCTCTTCACTTCCCTGTGTTTTCTCTTTACTTCCTTGTGTTGTCTCTTCACTTTCCTGTGTTGTCTCTTCACTTCCCCGTGTTGTCGTTTTACTTCCTTTGTGGCCTGAGCTTTTTTTCGCCCAGCCTGATATGGCTCTTCAGGCTACATCTCCATCTGAATCGGTTTGCAGCTGTCTACCCAAGATGTCAGATCCATACCCAGAGCCTCCATGTCCCGCTCACATGTGTCTTTAAACCGCAGCTGTGATCAGCCAGCTGTTCTTTTAGCACACGCCAGCTGTCCATAGCGAATATCTTGGTGGATGCGACCGTTATCCGTGAGACGAACATGACCAAGCCATCGCAGTCTTCGTTGGTGAAGGACGGTGTACATACTTGGGAGACTGGTGAAGGACGGTGTACATACTTGGGAGACCGGTGAAGGACTGTGTACATACTTGGGAGATCGGTGAAGGACTGTGTACATACTTGGGAGACCGGTGAAGGAGGGTGTACATACTTGGGAGACCGGTGAAGGAGAGTGTACACACTTGGGAGACGGGTGCGAGAATGTATCTCCGCCTTTGTCACCCTGTCTCTCCATGATATGCCAAGGATGGATCTCAGGCCCCGTAGGTGAAAGTCGTTGAACCTTTGCTCTTGTTTGATATGTCCACGTTTCACTGCCACAGATGCTGACTGACGACACACGTATTGTAAACTATGGTCTTGGTTGTAAGTTTGGGTTTCCCCAGACCCGTGTTGTGAAACTATGCCGATTGGATTGCCTATTTAAGGGTGTAGGGAGAGCTTGTCATTGGTTCGGGACCCCAGGTAAGTGAACTGGTCCACAGTTGCCGCTTCCTCGTTACCGATAGTGATGGTTGGGAACCATATACGGCCATACATTATCCACGCACACATGTACTACACACATATACGAATGTGTACAGTTAGACAGACACACACACCCACCACACCACGCACCAGCCTCATTCATGCATACACGCACACGCATCCCCACGCATCCAGGCATACACACGCATATACGCACATGCATACACACGCATCCAGGCATACACACGCATCCACGCATACACGCAGTAGCGCACACGCATCCTCACACACGCACACGCATCCACCCATACCCACATACACACCCCCATACCCACATACATACCCCACATACACACCCCTATACCCACATACACACCCCACATACCCACATACACACTCCCATACCAACTTACACACCTCACATACCCACATACACACGCCCCATACCCACATACACACCCCCATACCCACATACACACCTCACATACCCACATACACACCTCACATACCCACATACACACCCCACATACCCACATACACACCCCACATACACACACTCCATACCCACATACACACCTCACATACCCACATACACACCCCACATACCCACATAACACCCCACATACACACATACACACCCCCCATACCCACATACACACCCTGCATACCCACATACACACCCCATACCCACATACACACCCCCTATACCCACATACACACCCCCATACCCACATACATACCCCCCATACCCACATACACACCCCCCATACCCACATACACACCCCCCATACCCACATACACACCCTCTATACCCACATACACACCTCACATACCCACATACACGCCCCCCCCCATACCCATATATACACCCCCCATACCCACATACACACCCCCCATACCCACATACACAGCCCCCATACCCACATACACACCCCCCATACCCACATACACGCCCCCCCATACCCATATATACACCCCCCATACCCACATACACACCCCCCTACCCACATAGACACCCCCCATACCCACATACACGCCCCCCATACCCACATACACACCCCCCCATACCCATATATACACCCCCCATACCCACATACACACCCCCCATACCCACATACACACCCCCCATACCCACATACACGCCCCCCATACCCACATACACACCCCCATACCCATATATACACCCCCATACCCACATACACACCCCCCATACCCACATACACGCCCCACATACCCACACACACGCTATCAGAAGGACAATTACTGAATCTTTAAAATGCCTTTACGATTTTTCCGACACATTCCTGCTGGAACACAAGCTACTGCCGGGCCTTCGTGATTGTGTCATTCTTTGTTAGAAGCTAGACATATCATACATCCCATCGCCCGCTTCTGTGTGGTCTCCTTTCCATCTCCTCTCTAGCTGAAAGGTATATCGTCACGGCACCTGGAAACGTTCTATTTCTCTCTGTTACATGGACGCGCTCATCCCAACGCTATTCCATAGAGCCACTTCTCAGCAAGTTAGATGAGAGCGATATCTCTGCTGGGAACTCAACGAAGGTTTATGTTTTAATATTATTGTTGAAATCAATTTGTATTGAACGCGGCAGGAAGCTAGCGAGCCCCAGTTTGTAAACTCTGAGATCACGTTCAGCGTGGAGCCAGATATATCTTCGCCATGTTCCAGCTAAGGGACTGCCTTTTGTATACCGCTGAATGAAATTTAAAAAAAAATAAATATCTGAATGTATATGTCTGTGTGATACACGGCTGATACACCTTTCATTTGGGGTCAGTTCTGTGATACAAGATGCTATATTGCGTCTGCTCTGAGCGACTTCTATCAGAGTATGAATTCAATCCCAGAGGCAGTGTTTCGTCTCTCCTGACTAGCCAGATCGTATATCAGGTCAAACTTTGTGCGCGAAGACAGAAAATAAACAACAAAATTGCCATTCAAATATGCCACTAAATTTCAGAAATCCACCGCAATGTTAGTTTAATAGTGCCTGACTCCAAGTACATCACTTGGGACAGAAGATCAAAGATGTCTACAAGCGTCATAAAAATACGTGAGGTGAACACGAGAGCGGATGGAAGCAATCATTCAGACAGACAATGGTATTGTTTGAACAAAAGTCCTGAAGGCCCATCTTTTCTGTCCGTTCGAATGTTCTTTAAAATTAGTTCTCAAATAACTAACCCTCCTAACATCCCCCCCCCCCCCCCAACCACTTCTTCTTCCATGCCCGCCATCATACGCGCGCGGGCACCCATATATGTACATGTCTGTGTCTGCCTCATGTTTCAAGTATCGCCTGACTCGGGCATCTCTTTTCTCAGAATTCTCTCGTTTACCTCATACTTCTCTCGGCTACCTGATACTTCTCTCGTCTACCTCATACTTCTCTCGTTTACCTCATACTTCTCTCGTCTACCTCATACTTCTCTCGTCTGCCTAAAACTTCTCTCGTCTGCTTAAGACTTCTCTCATCTGCCTAAGACTTCTCTCGTCTAAGACTTCTCTCGTCTATATACGACTTCTCTCGTCTACACTCGACTTCTCTCATCTGCCTCATACTTCTCTCGTCTACCTCATACTTCTCTCGTCTGCCTAAGACTTCTCTCGTTCACATACGACTTCTCTCGTCTGTCTAAGACTATCAGCCTAAGACTGTCGGCCTACTACTTCTCTCGTCTGCCTAAGACTTCTCTCGTCTGCCGAAGACTTCTCTCGTCTGCTTAAGACTTCTCGCATCTGCCTAAGACTTCTCTCGTCTAAGACTTCTCTCGTCTACATACGACTTCTCTCGTCTACATTCGACTTCTCTCATCTGCCTCATACTTCTCTCGTCTACCTCATACTTCTTTCGTCTGCCTAAGACTTCTCTCGTCTGCCTAAGACTTCTCTCTTCTGCCTAAAACTTCTCTCGTCTACATACAACTTCTCTCGTCTGCCTAAGACTTCTCTCGTTCACATACGACTTCTCTCGTCTGTCTAAGACTATTAGCCTAAGACTGTCGGCCTACGACTTCTCTTGTCTGCCTAAGACTTCTCTATTCTACATACGACTTCTCTCGTCTACATTCGGCTTCTCTCATCTGCCTAAGACTTCTCGCGTCTGCCTAAGACTTCTCTCGTCTACATTCGGCTTCTCTCATCTGCCTAAGACTTCTCGCGTCTGCCTAAGACTTCTCTCGTCTACATTCGACTTCTCTCATCTGCCTAACACTTCTCTCGCCAGCCTAAGACTTCTCTCGTCTGCCTAAGACTGTCAGCCTAAGACTGTCAGCCTATGACTTCTCTCGTCAACCTATGACTTCTCTCGTCTGCCTAAGACTTCCCTCGGCTGCGTAAGACTTCTCTCATCTACATACGACTTCTCTCGTCTGTCTAAGACTTCTGTCGTCTACATACGACTTCTCTCATCTACATACGACTTCTCTCGTCTGTCTAAGACTTCTCTCGTCTACATACGACTTCTCTCGTCTACATAGCACTTCTCTCGTCTACCTAAGACTTCTCTCGTCTACATACGACTTCTCTCGTCTACATACGACTTCTCTCGTCTACATACGATTTCTCTCGTCTACATACGACTTCTCTCGTCTGCCTAAGACTTCTCTCGTCTACATACGACTTCTCTCGTCTGCCTAACACTTCTCTCTTCTACATAAGACTTCTCTCGTCTACATACGACTTCTTTCGTCCCCCATCTTACTGAACCTTGAGGCTTTCTTCAACCTATATAGACATGTCGCTTGGCCCCGTGCTTCCTCCCATCCCCTATATATACGACGCTTATTCTTGCAGGGTCCCTGACCACCGGTAGATACATCTTGTATAAACCAATGCTTCTAGAAGCCTTGCATGTCGTTGTGAGAATTTCTATCTGGGACCTTTTCAACGAGTGATGTAGCCGCCTCTGACTTTCAATCTTTGCTTCGGAAGGCACAGCCAGGCTGACTATGGCATGCGTTGATAGCGAACATAGAGACCTCGAACTTGTGAGATCTTGTGTGGATCTACTATGTGAAAATTCTGGGGTTTTCTGGAATAAAAGAGACGAGATCACCATAATTGGGACATTGGCAGCGGATCCAGGTGATATTCTGAAGATGATCATCGATCGAATTTGGGATGAAGTCACTGCAGTCGATAAGATAACACACTCTCACAAACTCATCGTCACGATCATATTATGTACTCTGTCGTTCTGTGCACTCCTACACACGCCAGGTGATCTGTGCATTCACAATTACTTCGATCACGTCCTTCTAGTCGGAATCATGTACTCACTTATGGTCTGTCGATTGGTACGTACAGAAACTTCCGAACACACATCGTTCGCTCGGTGTCCTGCACACACCACACACATTCAGATCTCTTCTTGCCACACCAACACACGCACACTTATAGAGTGACTGACCGAAACTCGAAGGTGTATACTGGTTCAGTCACTCTCTAGCTCATTCTCTCTCTCACAAACTCCTAATCAGCCTATTAGCTACTCGCAGCCTATCACTCACTCTCTAGTCAGCCTGCTAGCTACTAGCAATCTATCACTCGCTCTCTAGTCAGCCTGCTAGCTACTAGCAGCCTATCACTCACTCTCTAGTCAGCCTGCTAGCTACTAGCAGCTTATCACTCGCTCTCTAGTCAGCCTGCTAGCTACTAGCAGCCTATCACTCGCTCTCTAGTCAGCCTGCTAGCTACTAGCAGCCTATCACTCTTTAGTCAGCCTGCTAGCTACTAGCAGCCTCTCACTCGCTCTCTAGTCAGCCTGCTAGCTACTAGCAGCCTATCACTCTCTAGTCAGCCTGCTAGCTACTAGCAGCCTATCACTCGCTCTCTAGTCAGCCTGCTAGCTACTAGCAGCCTATCACTCTCTAGTCAGCCTGCTAGCTAGTCTCTCAGTCTCTCTCTCTCCAGGCCAGTCCCTGAGTTCATCTTTGCCGAGTATTATATAGTCTCAAGCAAATTCACGGCTATCCAATGGTCTTCTGTTGGTTGTCTGACTTAGCCGTCACCCTAGCTTGGATCTACCTCCAACTATTTGTTATTAGACGAGTGACTCAGATTTCCTGTCACTCTAAATGTCGCAGCAGAACATGGCGGATTCTGACTGTCACCAACCACTCACTACCTAAATCGGAACACCAGAGTGGTCAGCTCCTAACCCCCACCTGTACCAGACACATGATTCTCCTAACCCCTCGTTTCCTTTGTCGACCTTATGTCGAGATGGTGATTGACCTTGGCCCACATTCAGGTAACCTTTGTTCCCAGATCCACCGACCCCAACACTTCTGCGCCTATGATCCAGCTGGAACTGTTACACTTTATGTCCATGTCTCTCTATGTCGTCCCATGTTTCTGTGTCTCTATTTTGCCCTATGTCTCTGTGTCTCTATTTTGCCCTATGTCTCTGTGTCCAGAAAGTCTGCTTTTAGTCATAGGTCAGCCCAACCCAGCCCACACTCTTCAAGTCTTCAAATGTAATTTCAATTTTTGTTTGTTAAAATCTGATCCACATTCTCTCCACACCCTCTACGATCTTCTTAGCTGCCCATGGAATTCTGAACATTCTTCTGCAAAACCATGCCTTTGTATAAGCTAGAAATACATTTCTCTAATTACTGGTTGTCCATGGTTCTCTTCCGCATGACATGACTGCCTCTATGTAACGCCACTCTCGCGAGGTATACCACAAACATACCCGAAAAAGAGCAGAACATAGCAGTATAGCTCACCCGTTCTCCCTTGTGTGTTTAAAACCCATTTTGTCCCTTTGTATATGCACTGCTGTCACTCACGGCCTGGATATTCTAGCCCAAGTTGGGTGTTACTGAATGAAGACTGTAGAATGTTCTATGAGTGAATTATACGTGAGATGTACAATGTTCTATGAGCGAATTATACGTGAGATCTAGAATGTTCTATGAGTGAATTATACGTGAGATCTAGAATGTTCTATGAATGAATTTAACGTGAGATGTACAATGTTCTATGAGTGAATTATACGTGAGATCTAGAATGTTCTATGAATGAATTTAACGTGAGATGTACAATGTTCTATGAGTGAATTATACGTGAGATGTAGAATGTTCTATGAGTGAATTATAGAGATATACAATGTTCTATGAGTGAATTATACATGAGATGTACAATGTTCTATGAGTGAATTATACGTGAGATGTACAATGTTCTAGGAGTGAATTATACGTGAGATATAGAATGTTCTTTGAGTGAATTATACGTGATATTTAGAATGTTCTACAAGTGAATTATACGTGAGATGTAGAATGTTCTATCATTGAATTATATGTGAGATGTACAATGTTCTATGAGAGAATTATACATTAGATGTACAATGTTCTATGACTCAATTTATGCGCAAGAGCCATAAGGTCAGAATTGTTCCATCCCATAGCGGACACTGCTGTCGGGAATGAAGTTGGGACTTCACTGTGGTACATCTCAGCTTTTTATGAATTAGGTTACAGGCCAGTGTAGTAGGAATACGGTTGCTAGCCAGTGTAGTAGGAATAAGGGTGCTAACTCTAGCCAGTACAATAGGAATAAGGTCGCTAACTCTAGCCAGTACAATAGGAATAAGGTCGCTAACTCTAGCCAGTACAATAGGAATAAGGTTGCTAACCCTAGCCAGTACAATAGGAATAAGGTCGCTAACTCTAGCCAGTACAATAGGAATAAGGTCGCTAGCCCTAGCCAGTACCATTGGAATAAGGTCGCTAACTCTAGCCAGTACAATAGGAATAAGGTCGCTAACCCTAGCCAGTACAGTAGGAATAAGGTCGCTAACTCTAGCCAGTACAATAGGAATACGGTCGCTAACTCTAGCCAGTACAGTAGGAATAAGGTCGCTAACTCTAGCCAGTAAAATAGGAATAAGGTCGCTAGCCCTAGCCAGAACAGTAGACATGTACAAACGCGACATTCACAACCTTTGAAGCAGACGGCTAGGTGACCGTGTCTTTGAAAGAAGAGTGAGAATAGTCCAGGTCGACAGAACCAATAATGGATAGAGATAACGAGACTGACAAAGATGGAAGGTAACGGATAGCCTGAACATCTGTCTTGGCAGGTCAAACAGAATTCTCAGATTTCCAGCAATTGTGTTGTCAATATGGCCGATACCAGGATGTGCCAACCAGCGCCAGGTCAGCATGTGCCAACCAGCATCAGGCCAGCATGTGCCAACCAGCGCCAGGCCAGCATGTGCCAACCAGCACCAGGCCAGCATGTGCCAACCAGCACGAGGCCAGGATGTACCAACCAGCCCCAGGCCAGGATGTGCCAACCAGCACCAGGCCAGCATGTGCCAACCAGCCCCAGGCCAGGATGTGCCAACTAACGCCAAGCCAGGATGTGCCAACCAGCCCCAGGCCAGGATGTACCAACCAGCCCCAGGCCAGCATGTGCCAACCAGCACCAGGCCAGCTAGGAATGGCCTCCACTCAAAAGATATACTCGAGCATAACGGCCAACAGAAAAGAAAGCGTCGCACTAGGCAGCAAAGATTCGAACACTGGAGCTCCAGGTGACAGTCCACAAGAAAGAGCTGACCGAAGGTGTGGTGATCTAATGTTGTCGTGTCCCAGTTACGATTGTAACAAAATGAGTCAGTGTCCCGTCCCAGTAATCGTAGATGTAAACGGATTTTCGTCCCAGTCCATTATGGCCGTAATAGACCGAGCGTAAACTGTTCGTCTGGTATGAAGCCAGTTGTAAGGATTCTCTTTTCATCTAATTTTGAATGTTGCCTGACAGAAGTTGCAGATTTATAAAATGAGAATGCATGACCGGCAGTCCGTAAAGGTTTTTGTGTTTATCTAGTTTAAGTTGCACTCTCTACTGCCCTCGGGGATGCTTGTGCCATTCTGTACTGACGCCAGCAGGCCAGTTGTTTAGCCTTGACGGAACGCTTTCACTTCATGTTACAGGTAGGGGATTCAGGTTTCAGGAAATCAATTATGGGACGGAACGATAATCATCAATTAAGTGAATGTTGTTTTTAAGTCTGAACAAAGCACCGCCAGGGTAGGCGAATCATCAGTTGTCAGTCACTGCGTCCATAACCCAGTTCAGTACGAAGTTATATCAGCCGAGACTGTAACCCCCCCCCCCTCTTACTCTTATTTGTTCTTGTTCCCCCTTTCCTGGGGGGGGGGGGGGCGCAGAGATCACTGGGAGCAAGGGTGAGTCACAGGAGACTGAAGAGTGCTGCATGCACATCTAAACAACACACACACCTGAGCAGCATATAAATAACATACCCATCTACACAATACACTCATCTAACAACATCTACACAACATGCACATCTAAACGGAATAAAATCTAGGTTCAACATCTAAATAATAAACATCTACACAACATACGCATCTAAACGGAATAAAATCTAGGTTCAACATCTAAATAATAAACATCTACACAACATACGCATCTAAACGGAATAAAATCTAGGTTCAACATCTAAATAATAAACATCTACACAACATACGCATCTAAACGGAATAAAATCTAGGTTCAACATCTAAATAATAAACATCTACACAATATACGCATCTAAACTAAACATGTCAAAACAACATAGACATGTTAAGGACATAGACAGTAAACAACATAGACAGGGAAATAACATAGACAGGTCAGCAACATGGACAGGTAAGCAGCATAGACACGTAAACAACATAGACAGGTAAGCCACATGAACAGGTAAGCAACATGAACAGGTAAGCAACATAGACAGGTAAACAACATAGACGGGTAAGCAATATAGACAGGTAAGCAGCATAGACATATAAACAACATATACATGTAAAGGACATAGACAGGTAAGCAACATAGACAGGTAAAGGACATAGGTAAGCAACATAGACAGGTAAAGGACATAGGTAAACAACATGGACAGGTAAACAACATATAGATGTAAAATACATAGATAGGTAAACAACATGGACAGGTAAATAATTTAGACAGGTAAGCAACATGGACAGGTAAGGAACGTGGACAGGTAAGCAGCATGGACAGGTAAGCAACATAGACAGGTAAAGAACATAGACAGGTAAAGGATATCCGGGATGTGACGTGTCATCTCATTTTTGATGTACACCATTACCGACATGGACCATCACATGAGAAATGTCAGTCCCAAGAGCCACAAGTTTGTTCAAGTTCAGGAATGTATTTGCCAGTTCATGTTTCAAGCTGTTACGATGCCATCTGCATTGCACTCTTGCAACTGCACAAGATTAGATTATGCTGATATGGCTCTGTTATAGGATCTGATATTATATTTTATGGTAATACCAAGACTTTTGTTGTCGGTAGATTCCTCAAAAACTCAACTGCCCTTTCCAATGTTAAGTCCCTAGTCATTCACAGAATGAACGCAGGAACACTTTCTCACAACAGGTTCTTCTATACCTGTTTTAATTTGATGTCATTTCATTGTCAGTAACTGTGCCTTTGCAGACATCTACTAAAGGTCCAGCGTTGATAACCGGAGAATAACAAGCTAGATAGACAGTAATGTTTCTCTACAACTTATCTCTACCACTAGTCTTTGGTCTAAGCTAATTATAGTGGCACTGCGTTCTTGTGTTTGTTAAATGCAAGTGATTGATTAAATCTGTACATTTTTGAGTGCAAAGGAAAACTATCGTCTGGTCAGGCAAAACATACTGATCAGATATCTTTGTCAGGGTCAGATAAAACATACTGATCAGATATCTTTGTCAGGGTCAGATAAAACATACTGATCAGATATGTTTGTCAGGGTCAGACATGTTAGTCAGGGTCAGGCAAAACATACTGATCAGATATGTTTGTCAGGGTCAGACAAAACATACTGATCAGATATGTTTGTCAGGGTCAGACAAAACATACTGATCAGATATCTTTGTCAGGGTCAGATAGAACATACTGATCAGATATGTTTGTCAGGGTCAGACATGTTAGTCAGGGTCAGGCAAAACATACTGATCAGATATGTTTGTCAGGGTCAGACAAAACATACTGATCAGATATGTTTGTCAGGGTCAGACAAAACATACTGATCAGATATCTTTGTCAGGGTCAGGCAAAACATACTGATCAGATATGTTTGTCAGGGTCAGACATGTTAGTCAGGGTCAGACAAAACATACTGATCAGATATGTTTGTCAGGATCAGACATGTTAGTCAGGGTCAGGCAAAACATACTGATCAGATATGTTTGTCAGGGTCAGGAAGAATATAATAGTTAAGACTTTCACCTCGGCTTTCCCGTAGCCCTCAATGGGCCGTTTTCATGGCAGCCTGGCTAACGAGGTGAGTGATTGACGTGAGTCCCCGTAGTATTGAGCGACACGAGATGAAGCTAAACATAACGCAACCGCCTGGATAACCCCGATTCACTTTCATCAGCACGCTCGGGATGTGAGGAAAGCTACCACAACCCACAACTTAACGTCATCTTCAGACCGCTCAAAATAGTAAATCTACTTAATGTGGGCATTCAACAACAACATTTTACAGTAATTATATACGTGCTAAGCAAAACCTGCATTGTGCATTCCTATGACTGGTAAGTACTTCACATAACAAGTTTCTCCATATGTCCTTCATGGTCCATTGTTAGCAAGAGGAAATTCTTTAGGCCCATTGTTAGCAAGAGGAACATTTTTAGGCCCGTTGTTAGCAAGAGGAACATCTTAAGGCCCATTGTTAGCAAGAGGAACATCTTTAGGCCCATTGTTAGCAAGAGGAACATCTTAAGGCCCATTGTTAGCAAGAGGAAATTCTTTAGGCCTATTGTTAGCAAGAGGAACATTTTTAGGCCCGTTGTTAGCAAGAGGAACATCTTAAGGCCCATTGTTAGCAAGAGGAAATTCTTTAGGCCCATTGTTAGCAAGAGGAACATTTTTAGGCCCGTTGTTAGCAAGAGGAACATCTTAAGGCACATTGTTAGCAAGAGGAACATTTTTAGGCCCATTGTTAGCAAGAGGAACATCTTAAGGCCCATTGTTAGCAAGAGGAACATTTTTAGGCCCATTGTTAGCAAGAGGAACATCTTTAGGCCCATTGTTAGCAAGAGGAACATCTTTAGGCCCATTGTTAGCAAGAGGAACATCTTTAGGCCCATTGTTAGCAAGAGGAACATCTTAAGGCCTATTGTTAGCAAGATGAACATCTTTTGGCCTTAGGACGTCATTGAACAAATGTTTACTGGAAACAATGTGCTCATACAGTCAGCACTGGTCAACGGTGTGACGTGTGAGGTGTGACAGAATACTGTGAGGTGTTACAGAAAAGTGAGCTATGACAGAAAACTGTGAGGTGTGACAGACAACTGTGAAGTGTGACAGAAAACTGTGAGGTGTGACATAAAACTGTGAAGTGTGACAGAAAAGTGTGAGGTGGGACAGAAAAGTGTGAGGTGTGACAGAAAATTGTGAGGTGTGACAGAAAAGTGTGAGGTGGGACAGAAAAGTGTGAGCTGTGACAGAAAACTGTGAGGAGTGACAGAAAACTAAAGTGTGACAGAAAATTAAAGTGTGACAGAAGACTAAAATGTGACAGAAAATTAAAATGTGACAGAAAATTAAATTGTGACAGAACACTAAAATATGACAACACTAAAATGTGACAGAACAGTAAAATGTGACAGAGAATTAAAGTGTGACAGAACACTAAAATGTGACAGAACATTAAAATGTGCCAGAACATTAAATGTGACATAAAATTAAAGTGTGACAGATTACCAAAGTGTGACACAACACTAAAGTGTTGAAATATTTAAAAAAAAACGGACAATCTTCAGAATTCTTCCCATCATCTCTTTCTGTAATGGTACTTGTTGAACATTGGCTGCAGCATCCCCAACACCATTGTCTGCAGCATCCCCAACAACATTGTCTGCAGCATCCCCAACACCCTTGTCTGCACCATCATCAACAACATTGTCTGCAACATCCCCAACAACATTGTCTGCACCATCATCAACAACATTGTCTGCAGCATCCCCCACACCATTGTCTGCAGCATCCCCAACACCATTGTCTGCAGCATCCCCAACAACATTGTCTGCAGCATCCCCAACACCATTGTCTGCAGCATCCCCAACAACCTTCTCTGCAGCATCCCAACAACATTCTCTGCAGCATCCCCAACAACATTCTCTGCAGCATCCCCAACAACATTCTCTGCAGCTTCCCCAACAACATTCTCTGCAGCATCCCCAACAACATTGTCTGCAGCATCCCCAACACCATTGTCTGCAGCATCCCCAACAACCTTCTCTGCAGCATCCCCAACAACATTCTCTGCAGCCTCCCCAACAACATTCTCTGCAGCATCCCCAACAACATTCTCTGCAGCATCCCCAGCAACATTCTCTGCAGCATCCCCAACAATATTCTCTGCAGCATCCCCAACACCATTGTCTCCACCATCCCCAACACCATTATCTGCAGCATCCCCAACCAGTGAGAAGTCGAGTTTTACCAGATTTTTTTTCATAGCGTGTTTTAGGTATTTAGGAACTATAGTTACAACATTTCTGACATAGACGGAGAGGTTCGACGGACGAGGTGAAACCTGGAACAGACAGCTCAAGCCAGCCAGGAAGTTTCCCATATCTATGTTATTGTATCGTTCTGACATCTGTTGATTCGACCAGGCAGACGTCGGACCAGTTTTGGAATTAGGTCAAATATAAGATGAATGTTCTACATGGCTACCATAACCAAGTGTTTCTTCCCCTTCTGTTTTATTTCGACTTTTCTGTATCTTTATTCGTGTTGTCAGCGTCATGCCAGTCTCATCGGAGTCTGAAATCTTGTTCTCAGCGAGAAGCCATGAAATGGAACAGCGGTTATCAAATTTCTTGGTCTCAGAAGCCCTTTTACAAGTACAAATATTATTGTGGGCCCTTGACATGTATAAATATTATTGTGGGCCCTTGACATGTATGAATATTATTGTGGGCCCTTGACATGTATAAATATTATTGTGGGCCCTTGACATGTATAAATATTATTGTAGGCCCTTGACATGTATAAATGTTATTGTGGGCCCTTGACATGTATAAATATTATTGTGGGCCCTTGACATGTATAAATATTATTGTGGGCCCTTGACATGTATAAATATTATTGTAGGCCCTTGACATGTATAAATGTTATTGTGGGCCCTTGACATGTATAAATATTATTGTGGGCCCTTGACATGTATAAATATTATTGTGGGCCCTTGACATGTATAAATATTATTGTGGGCCCTTGCACTATTTCCAACTCTATTTATCGTGACAGTGAATGTGTCAGGCATGTCAGGCTCGTGGCAATGTCAATTATGTGACAATATCTGAATCAGGGATTCAAAAATCCCGATCATTATGTGACAATATCTGAATCAGGGATTCAAGGATCTCGATCATTATGTCACAATATCTGAATCAGGGATTCAAGGATCTCGATCATTATCCCGAACGAACTTCCAGCTTAGCCACTGAAAGCTAACGGTAACTTAGAAATTGGAAGCTAATTGTAGCAGGCAAGCAGATAGGGAGAAATAAAAACATTACGTGGAGTGGGTTCTGATAGATGTAAGAGGCCGACCTCGATTTTCGTTGTCTGTAAATCAGATCACGGGAAAGTTATATGGTCAGAATTACTTTCGTTATTATCAAGAGGTTATTATCGTTAGCTTAGTGGGTTAGCTCTAAATGTTCAACAGTATTTGAAGCTAGAAATACCTTCAAAAATAGCTTCCGCGGGCTTCATTTATAAATATCAGCTACATTTATGGCTAAAGTAATAGAAGTGTATGTGTATGTGTGTGTGTGTGTGTGTGTGTGTGTGTCTGTGTGCTGGTGAGCGTGCGTGAGCTCGCGTAGGCGAGCGAGAGGGCGAGAGAGAGAGAGAGAGAAAGAGAGAGTAGCATGTCCTTTGCAGGACGTCGCTCTAGCAACTGCCAATCTGTGTAAGTTGATGTACTTTCTGTACGTAAGGGAGCGATTACACCCATAACAAAACACAATGTCCGCCAAGTTGAATTCGAGCCATGTGCATTCTCTCTCTCTCTCACTCTCTCTCTGTCTCTCTCTCAGTCTCTCTCTTTCTCTCACTCTATCTCTCTCCCACACACATACACACATATATAAACCCACATAACAAATACATATACATATAAATGTATTATCTTGCTAGAACGTTGAATGTAAAAAAAACAACAACCCAAAAAAACAGCTGTCAGTGCGAGTGGGTACTGAGCGATTGTCTCGCCTCGAGAGACGAATACTAAATGATTGTTGATCTGTTTTCTATTCTGACTACTGTATACTGCAATAGATTTTAATTATGTCTGTGGAAACCACGTTGGCATGCTAACAGACAACACAACAGACGACCAAGACAAATCTTTATTTCTTGAAAGAAGAGACAGCTAAACCGCGTCTAGCGTCCAAGAATGACATTCTGTGACGCCATACATCAGATCTGAAGTTCGCTACAGAATAGAAAGTCATCAGCTCAGCCGTTTAGACAAACGTTCAACTCGACATTTTTGGTCTAGCCTTCAGATCAATTGTTTTGTCGTCTAAACTTTGGGGAAAGCGACCATATCTGGCAGAAAGGTGGATGAGTTTGTAGCACTGGTGCCTTGTTACTCAGAACTATTTTTGCGAGTCCTTGACACTTCGAACTATTATTATGGGAGAGGAGGGGGGAGGGGGGGGGGGAGGGGACATGTGGCCTAGGGGTTGTGAGATTGGTTTACAATCTCAATGTACCAGAATCAAATCTCGTCGCGACCTTAGTTGCGACAGGCCGACCATATCTGGGATCTTTTCATGGTACGATGGCTTTTCTCACAATACGCACCCTGGTATGTCTGAAATCTTTTCATTGAACGATAGCTTCTGTCCCACAACCCAGTTGAGAATGTCTGAGAATCTGCATGAGGTATGGAGTTCATGCTTTGTCTGTCGCTGACATTTTCAACAATGAGGTGGCAGATTTGGAGAAGGCCTACTGCAATGAAGTCGATTGTGTTAGCTATTTCCCATTTAATGTTCTGTTATTGTGGGGTTCCTGACACCCCTAAACATTATTGTGGGATTCCTGACACCTCTAAAACATTATTGTGGGGTTCCTGACACCCCCTAAACATTATTGTGAGGTTCCTGACACCCTCTAAACATTATTGTGTTGTTCCTGACACCCCCTAAACATTATTGTGAGGTTCCTGACACCCCCTAAACATTATTGTGGGGTTCCTGACACCCCTAAAACATTATTGTGGGGTTCCTGACACCCCTAAAACATTATTGTGGTGTTCCTGACACCCCTAAAACATTATTGTGGGGTTCCTGACACCCCTAACACATTATTGTGGGGTATGCGACAAGGTCTCTGAGAGCCCTAGCTCTGGACATGGTCTCTGAGAGCCCTAGCCCCTGACATGGTCTCTATGAGCCCTAGATGGACATGGTCTCTGAGAGCCCTAGCCCCGGACATGGTCTCTATGAGCCCTAGCCACGTGCATGGTCTCTGGGAGGCCTAGCCTCGGACATGGTCTCTGGGTGCCCTAACCCAGGACATGGTCTCTGTGAGTCCTAGCTCCGGACATGGTCTCTGGGAGCCCTAGCCCCAGACATGGTCTCTGGGTGCCTTAGCCCCGGACATGGTAGCTGGGAACCCTAGCTCCGGACATGGTCTATAAGTGCCCTAGCCCCGGACATAGTTGTTGGGAGCCCTAGCCCCGGACATAGTCGCTGGAAGCCCTAGCCCCTGACATTCTCGCGAGAAGTCCTAACCAACAATGACAACCTCTTCAGCAGAATCGCCCAACAAAAGCCAGCCACACAAACAACCAAAGAGAAGCCAGCTACACAAACAACCAAAGAGAAGCCAGCCACACAAACAATCCAAGAGAAGCCAGCGACACAAACAAGCCAAGAGAAGCCAGCCACACGAACAACCCAAGAGAAGCCAGCCACACGAACAACCCAAGAAAAGCCAGCCACACAAACAACCCAAGAGAAGCCAGCCACACAAACAACCCAAGAGAAGCCAGCCACACAAACAACCCAAGAGAAGCCAGCCACACAAACAACCCAAGAGAAGCCAGCCACACAAACAACCCAAGAGAAGCCAGCCAGACAAACAAACAACCAAAGACAACCCAGCCACACAAACAAACAACCCAAGAGAAACCAGCCACACAAACAACCCAAGAGAAGCCAGCCACACAAACAAACAACCCAAGAGAAACCAGCCACACAAACAACCCAAGAGAAGCCAGTCACACGAACAACCCAAGAGAAACCAGACACACGAACAACCCAAGAGAAGCCAGACACGCGAACAACCCAAGAGAAGCCTGACACGCGAACAACCGAAGAGAAACCAGCCACACAAACAACCCAAGAGAAGCCAGCCACACAAACAACCCAAGAGAAGCCAGCCACACAAACAACCCAAGAGAAGCCAGCCACACAAACAACCCAAGAGAAGCCAGCCACACGAACAACCCAAGAGAAACCAGCCACACGAACAACCCAAGAGAAGCATGCCACACGAACAACCCAAGAGAAACCAGCCACAACGAACAACCCAAGAGAAACCAGCCACACAAACAACCCAAGAGAAGCCAGCCACACAAACAAACAACCCAAGAGAAACCAGCCACACAAACAACCCAAGAGAAGCCAGTCACACGAACAACCCAAGAGAAACCAGCCACACGAACAACCCAAGAGAATCCATGCATGCGAACAACCCAAGAGAAACCAGCCACACAAACAACCCAAGAGAAGCCAGCCACACAAACAACCCAAGAGAATCCAGCCACACAAACAACCCAAGAGAAGCCAGCCACACAAACAGCCCAAGAGAAACCAGCCACACAAACAACCCAAGAGAAACCAGCTACACAAACAACCCAAGAAAAGCCAGCCACATAAACAACCCAAGAGAAGCCAGCCACACAAACAATTCAAGAGAAGCCAGCCACACAAACAACCCAAGAGAAGCCAGCCACACAAACAGCCCAAGAGAAGCCAGCCACACAAACAACCCAAGAGAAACCAGCCACACAAACAACCCAAGAGAAGCCAGTCACACAAACAAACAGCCCAAGAGAAGCCAGCCACACAAACAACCCAAGAGAAACCAGCCACACAAACAACCCAAGAGAAGCCAGCCACACAAACAAACAACCCAAGAGAAGCCAGCCACACAAACAACCCAAGAGAAGCCAGCCACACAAACAAACAACCCAAGAGAAGCCAGCCACACAAACAACCCAAGAGAAACCAGCCACACAAACAACCCAAGAGAAACCAGCCACACAAACAACCCAAGAGAAGCCAGCCACACAAACAACCCAAGAGAAACCAGCCACACAAACAACCCAAGAGAAACCTCCGAGGTCCCTTGCCCAGTGATTCAGTCCGGACTACTTCTCTTCTTGTGAAAATGAACAGAATGAAAACCTGGGAAAGTGCCATAACTTGAGCCCGGAACTGACGTGGCATAGAGCCATCCAATCATTTGGACCGTGTCATCATTTCTCGGTCCTGATTGTGCGTGGTATTCCCCGCTGCTCCAGTGCAGATATCATCTTTGTACGATGCTGCCATTTCAAGCCAACTTGTTTTCCCCTGGTACCTGGCATCACGATCTGGGATCTTTACGGCGTCAGCGTTTTCATTTCCGAAACGTGTCTGCAGAAATCCACAAATAAATGTGTCTCAGTTTCAGTTTGATGGCTGACTCAGAATTCAGCTTTATTTTCAGGATTCAGTGTTTTTGAATATTAGGCCTTGGATATGGATTATTATCAATCATTTATATAATTGAGATTATGCCCTAATATTGGAGCGTTGGTTAACGTGTTATCTGATCACAGTTCGTGGACTGGGTTTGATTCCAGGTATTAACGCCAGCCGGATATCCAGCTTAAATGCGTACTATCATGGCCAGAATTGGACATTACTAAATAAAGATCAAAGAAACATCCCAACAACAGAGAGCACAGAATGATTGCACTAAAAAGAATGGATGAAATCAGACACGAAGAACTAGCAGACCTGTAGGTACGGCACCAGTGTTAGACCTCATCAGAAGACAAGTAGGTACAACACCAGTGCTAGACCTCATTAGAAGACAAGTAGGTACAACACCAGTGCTAGACCTCATTAGAAGACAAGTAGGTACAACACCAGTGCTAGACCTCATTAAGAGACAAGTAGGTACAACACCAGTGCTAGACCTCATCAAGAGACAAGTAGGTACAACACCAGTGCTAGACCTCATCAATAGACAACACCAGTGCTAGACCTTATCAAGAGACAAGTAGGTACGGCACCAGTGTTAGACCTCATCAGAAGACAAGTAGGTACAACACCAGTGCTAGACCTCATTAGAAGACAAGTAGGTACAACACCAGTGCTAGACCTCATTAGAAGACAAGTAGGTACAACACCAGTGCTAGACCTCATTAAGAGACAAGTAGGTACAACACCAGTGCTAGACCTCATCAAGAGACAAGTAGGTACAACACCAGTGCTAGACCTCATCAATAGACAACACCAGTGCTAGACCTTATCAAGAGACAAGTAGGTACAACACCAGTGTTAGACCTCATCAAGAGACAGGTAGGTACAACACCAGTGCTAGACCTCATCAAGAGACAAGTAGGTACAACACCAGTGCTAGACCTCATCAAGAGACAAGTAGGTACAACACCAGTGCTAGACCTCATCAAGAGACAAGTAGGTACAACACCAGTGCTAGACCTCATCAAGAGACAAGTAGGTACAACACCAGTGCTAGACCTCATCAATAGACAACACCAGTGCTAGACCTTATCAAGAGACAAGTAGGTACAACACCAGTGCTAGACTTTATCAAGAGACAAGTAGGTACAACACCAGTGCTTGACCTCATCAAGAGACACGTATGTACAACACCAGTGCTAGACCTCATCAAGAGACAAGTAGGTACAACACCAGTGCTAGACCTCATCAATAGACAACACCAGTGCTACACCTCATCAAGAGACAAGTAGGTACAACACCAGTGTTAGATCTCATCAAGAGACAAGTAGGTACAACACCAGTGCTAGACCTCATTAGAAGACAAGTAGGTACAACACCAGTGCTAGACCTCATCAAGAGACAAGTAGGTACAACACCAGTGTTAGATCTCATCAAGAGACAAGTAGGTACAACACCAGTGTTAGATCTCATCAAGAGACAAGTAGGTACAACACCAGTGTTAGACCTCATCAAGAGACAAGTAGGTACAACACCAGTGCTAGACCTCATCAAGAGACAAGTAGGTACAACACCAGTGTTAGATCTCATCAAGAGACAAGTAGGTACAACACCAGTGCTAGACCTCATCAAGAGACAGCAAACCAAATAGTTCCGCCACGTGACACGTCAAACACCAGATAGTATCCCTCAGAGAGCAATGCTATACAGATACACTGGATACAGAGTCAAGAGCCGACCACCAAAAGCATTGAAGCAGAAATAACAGAAGGAGAGAAGTTCCCCACATACCACGGCCTGGTCAAGAAACCTCCTTGTAACCTGACACTGAAAGGCACAAACCAGGACAAAAAAGCGAAAATAAATGAAGAAGGATAAAGCGTACTACGATGGCACTGGTGAAAATATCGTATCACCCCCAACTCGCTAAACACAACAATTCAGTACAGTAAAGTATCTACCACTTCATCACTGGCGGCAATGCCTGTTACCGCACTAAATCTGTCTGTTTACACTCCAAACTAGCCAGCCTGATTGGTTCATTGAAGAACGTGCCAGATATGCTATAAGATGGTTGAACCACCATTAACAATGCGCGGCAAAAACAGGTTTAGTGACGTCGCTTTAGTCTGCAAAGACTTGCAGCGTCGGTGATTGAATGACGAGCCTGTTCGTTCCAGCTGAAGCATATGACCACAGCTACTGCAGGTCCCTTTTCATCGAACCTGAGTACGAGCATTGATGTGGTAGTGTCATATCAATAATATTACATTATCAGGTTGTTATCGCTAGGCACAATCATTTTTTGTTGTCCTTTACGACATCTTTAAGAGGTTACAAAAGATCTATTCTTGTCAACACGGATACAAACCAGTTTCATTTACATTTCCTTGCTCTAAAAGCTATGTGCATCCAATCTATTCTTAAATGCATTAATTGTCCCTGTCCCCATTACTTTCTGTGGCAATGCATTCCAAGCATTCATCACTCTCTGACTAAACAAATATTTAAATTCCCTAATATCCAAGCTGGACCTCTCTTTAATTTGTAGCTATGGATTCTTGTTCTTGTGGGTGGTTGTAGCTAAGCTCTCTTGTTCTTGTGGGTGGTTGTAGCTAAGCTCTCTTGTTCTTGTGGGTGGTTGTAGCTTTGGATTCTTGTTCTTGTGGGTGGTTGTATTTTTAAAAAGGACTTGTTATAGCCTAATTTATCCGTTCCCTTGTTAATCTTATAAACCTGTATTCACCTCAAATTCTTCCCTCTTCTAGACACTGTAGTCCGGGTTTTCTCGTTCCTCATAGCTGTAATTCTGGAATCCCACTATCATCTTTGTCGCTATTTTTTGTATTCTTTCTAGCATGTTTATGTCCCCTCTATGATAAGGACTCCACACCTGTACACAGTACTCCAATCCAGGTCTAACTAATACTTTATACAGTTTGACTATCACTTCCTTGCTCTTATGTTTAATATTTCTTTTTATCATACCTCACATTGCATTCGCCTTTTTCACTGCTTCCTTAACTTGCTCACTCACCTTTCCTGTATGATCTATTATAACCCCTAGGTCCCTTTCCTTATCTATCTTTCTAATATTGTTCTCTCCCATTCTGCAATTATGTTCCATATTGGATCTACCCATGTGGATGACTGTACATTTATCTAAATAAAACTCCACTTGCCAGCTTACAGACCTTACTCTAATTTTATCTAAATCCGACCTCAGTATATCCATTTCTGCTTTAGATGAGACACTACTGCACAGTTTTGTGCCATTCGCGAATTTTGCAATCATGGATCTCATATCAATGTCCAAATCATTTATATATATCAAGAACAATATTGGTCCCAAAACCGAGGCCTGTGGCACACCACTTTTCACTTCACACGACTCTGAGTACTCCTTATTTATGCCCACCCTCTGCCTTCTTCCCGTTAACCAATTTCAATCCATTTGGCAACATCCCCACCTATTCCACGTGATTTAAACTTTTGAAATAATCTTTAATGAGGTACTCTATCAAAGGCCTTTGCAAAATCTAGATAAATAACGTCCACTGGCCCCCCCATCTATCATTTTAGTAACCTCCTCCATGAATTCTAATAGATTTGTTAAGCATGATCTCCCTCTAGTAAACCCATGCTGACTATTTCTAATTAGATTAAACTTGTCTAAATGCATTACAATGTTTTCTTTGAATATTGACTCAATATGCTCGTTAACTCTTTGGTCTTAGTTCTTAGTTTGTTCTTTGTTCGTAGTTCGACCCGTTCTTCGTCAAGGGGTGGTCACCATTGAGCGGGTCCCAACTCGGGTTCCAGTCGTTTCTGTCGCGGGCGCGTGTCGTCCAGTGTGATGGTAGTCTGTCTGTTGTGGGGTCGTGTGTGTTGTGGGGTCGTGTGTGTTGTGGGGTCGTGTGTGGTGTGGGGTCGTGTGTGGTGTGGGGTCGTGTGTGTTGTGGGGTCGTTTGTATTGTGGGGTCGTGTGTGTTGTGGGGTCGTGTGTATTGTGCGGTCGTGTGTGTTGTCGGGTCGTGTGTATTGTGGGGTCGTGTGTATTGTGGGGTCGTGTGTGTTGCGGGGTCGTGTTTATTGTGGGGTGGTGTGTGTTGTGGCGTCGTGTGTGTTTTGGGGTCGTGTGTTGTGGGGTCGTGTCTGTTGTGGAGTCGTGTGTATTGTGGGGTCGTGTGTATTGTGGAGTCGTGTGTGTTGTGGGGTCGTGTGTGTTGTGGGGTTGTGTCTGTTGTGGGATCGTGTCTGTTGTGGGGTCGTGTCTGTTGTGGTGTTGTGTCTGTTGTGAGGTCGTATCTGTTGTGGGGTCGTGTCTGTTGTGGGGTGGTGTCTGTTGTGAGGTCGTGTCTGTTGTGGGGTCGTGTGTGTTGTATTTTTATAGTGAATCTCGCCAGCGAGTTGGGAGCCGGCCCCGAGGTCTTTTTCTGTCACGTGGGTACCACATGGTGGTTATGATACTCCATCTCTCATCTTGTCTTCTGGATATATGACCAGCCCAGCGGTGTTTCGAATGGTTGATGTACTGTAGGACATCCTTGATGTGTGACATTCTCTGGATATCGCCCTGCTGCTGTTGTCTGAGAGTTATGCCCACGAGGTGTCTTTCAAGAGATGCATGTGCTGTCCTCAGTTGGTTCTCTGCTGCTTTGGTTAGAGACCAGGTTTCGCTACCATAGCAGAGCGCTGGCAGGACTACCGAGTCGAAGATGTCCGCCCGTAGTCTGGTGTCTTTTGTGGCGTCTGCTGCTGTCATGATGGAGTTCAAGACTGCTCAGCCAGCCCGTTTCCGTATGGCGATCTCAGGTTTTATGTTGTTCTCCACGTTGAGGAGCCTTCCCAGACATACATATTCGTCAACGTCCTCTATGGGCTCAAGAGAATGGGGTCGGGCTCTGGTAAACGGTTGAACATAGCGCTGGGTTTTCCCTAGGTTCATAGCTAGACCAGCTTTCCTGCTTTCCGTGTCTAGTGGCCGTCTCTGTCGCTTCCAGTGGCGTCTCTGGTTCTAGTGACCGCAGCATCTCTGTCGGTTCCAGGGGCGTCTCTGTAATGAGGATGATGTCGTCTGCGAATCTATGGTGGTTAAGACGTCTTCTGTTGATCTTGATGCCGTAGTTGTCCCAGTCGCAGTGCCTCATCGTCGACTCTAGGCATGCAGAGAATAGGTTCGGTGAGATGGGGTCCCCTTACCGTACTCCCTTCTCGGTCGTGATAGTGATGGGTTGAGTGAATGGACAATGACGGTAGTGCATTCATAAGAGATCTACTCCTTGCTCGACCAGTGCTTTTCACGCGAATTCTGTTTCAACCGAGTCAAATGCTTTTTTGTAGTCGATGAAAATGAGTATTATCTGTGTTTGGTGTATCATTAAACTCACCAGTCTATAATTTGCTGGATCAGATTTGCTGCTCTTTCTGAATAAGGGGATCACTCCTGCATCTACCCAATCTCGTAGTACAATCTCTTTTGCAAGTGATTGAGAAAATAATATAGCCAATGGTTTTGTTAGTTGGTCTCTAATTTCAAACAGCAATTTTGGATGAATACCACTGGGTCGATGTGCAGACACTTCCAACACGGACACCATTCAGTCGATCTGCAGACACTTCCAACACGGACACCATTCAGTCGATGTGCAGACACTTCCAACACGGACGTCATTCAGTCGATGTGCAGACACTTCCAACACGGACACCATTCAGTCGATCTGCAGACACTTCCAACACGGACACCATTCAGTCGATGTGCAGACACTTCCAACACGGACGTCATTCAGTCGATGTGCAGACACTTCCAACACGGACGTCATTCAGTCGATGTGCAGACACTTCCAACACGGACGTCATTCAGTCGATCTGCAGACACTTCCAACACGGACTTCATTCAGTCGATGTGCAGACACTTCCAACACGGACGTCATTCAGTCGATGTGCAGACACTTCCAACACGGACACCATTCAGTCCACCTACAGACACTTCCAACACGGACACCATTCAGTCCACCTACAGACACTTCCAACACGGACACCATTCAGTCCACCTACAGACACTTCAAACACGGACACCTTTCAGTCCACCTACAGACACTTCCAACACGGACGCCATTCAGTCCACCTACAGACATTGCTTTTTTTTAATTCCCCAAATTCTTGGCTCTGTCAGTCTGGTTCAGCATCCTCTTTGTCTTTGCTTGTAGCTTTCTCTGGGAATGTTCTGTGTGGCCGAATGTTCCTTCGCTAATGTGCGGTGTAGAGGTCAACGGAAGAATAACATCCAGGGGTGGATAGTGGATAGTTTGGATCACAGCGATACGAGACAGAGATGTGGAGATCCATTACAGCAGTCATTCGATGGACTTGTGGTATCAGCGGGCTTTTTTGGTGAGATGACATCTGATCTGATCAGTGGGCCTTTATTGGTGGGATCACATCTGATCTGATCAGTGGGCCTTTATTGGTGAGATGACATCTGATCTGATCAGCGGGCCTTTATTGGTGAGATGACATCTGATCTGATCAGCGGGCCTTTATTGGTGAGATGACATCTGATCTGATCAGCGGGCCTTTATTGGTGAGATGACATCTGATCTGATCAGCGGGCCTTTATTGGTGAGATGACATCTGATCTGATCAGCGGGCCTTTATTGGTGAGATGACATCTGATCTGATCAGCGGGCCTTTATTGGTGAGATGACATCTGATCTGATCAGCGGGCCTTTATTGGTGAGATGACATCTGATCTGATCAGCGGGCCTTTATTGGTGAGATGACATCTGATCTGATCAGTGGGCCTTTATTGGTGAGATGACATCTGATCTGATCAGCGGGCCTTTATTGGTGAGATGACATCTGATCTGATCAGTGGGCCTTTATTGGTGAGATGACATCTGATCTGATCAGTGGGCCTTTATTGGTGAGATGACATCTGATCTGATCAGTGGGCCTTTATTGGTGAGATGACATCTGATCTGATCAGTGGGCCTTTATTGGTGAGATGACATCTGATCTGATCAGTGGGCCTTTATTAGTGAGATGACATCTGATCTGATCAGTGGGCCTTTATTGGTGAGATGACATCTGATCTGATCAGTGGGCCTTCAACTTTATGTCGATATTGTCCCTGTTTACCGGAGCTCCCAAAAGGGAGTTGGAAATTGTGAAAGTGTGTCTTGCTAGATATGTTGTAATGCTCGACTAAGAAAGGTTGTGTATGGTGCTTGCTGAGACCTCATAACGATACTATTAGCTAGACGTTAACCAGTGAAGACATGCAGCACTTGCTCATCTAGCAGTCTGTGTCTGTCTGCCTCAGTCTGTGTCTGTCTACCGCGGTCTGTGTCTGTCTACCTCAGTATGTGTCTGTCTGCCTCAGTCTGTGTCTGTCTACCGCGGTCTGTGTCTGTCTACCTCAGTCTGTGTCTGTCTGCCCCAGTCTGTGTCTGTCTACCTCAGTCTGTTTCCTGTTTGCCCCAGTTTGTGTCTGTCTACCTCAGTCTGTTTCCTGCTTGCCCACAGTCTGTGTCTGTCTACCTCAGTCTGTGTCTGTCTACCCCAGTTTGTGTATGTCTACCTCAGTCTGTTTCCTGTTTGCCCCCAGTTTGTATCTGTCTACCTCAGTCTGTTTCCTATTTGCCACCAGTCTATGTCTGTCTACCTCAGTCTGTGTCTGTCTGCCCCGGTCTGTGTCTGTCTACCTCAGTCTGTGTCTATCTACCCCAGTCTGTGTCTGTCTACTCCAGTCTGTGTCTGTCTACTCCAGTCTGTGTCTGTCTATCCCATTCTGTATCAGTCTACCCCAGTCTGTTTCTTGTTTGTCCCCGGTCTGTGTCTGTCTATCCCAGTCTGTGTCTGTCTTTCAGTCTGTGTCTGTCTACCCCAGTCTGTTTCCCGTCTGCCCCGGTCTGTGTCTATCTACCCAAGTCTGTGCCTGACTCTCAGTCTATGCCCAGTCTTCCTGTAAACACCCAGCCTTAGACATTAACATTTATTCTCGATGTCCCTCTACCGGCCTTGACCTATGCTTGTGTGTCAGTGGTTTTAAATTGAATCTCTGTCTACCTCAGTCTATCTCTGTCTATGCGTACTTCAGTTTGTCTCTGTCTACCTCAGTCTATCTCTGTCTACCTCATTCTATCTATGTCTACCTCAGTCTATGTCTGTCTCTGTCTACCTCAGTCAGTCTCTGTCTACCTCAGTCAGTCCCTGTCTACCTCAGTCTGTCTGTCTACCTCAGTCAGTCTCTGTCTACAAATTAAATTCATGTTTGCCAATCTGTCTTTCTTTCTCAATTTGTGTAAATATTGTCTTAATCTTATTGTCTTAAAAATATTTATGTCTCATTGTACCAGTCTGTGAGTGTCTCAATTATTGTACCAGTCTGTGAGTTTCAATCATTGTACCAGTCTGTGAGTGTCTCAATCATTGTACCAGTCTGTGAGTGCCTCAATCATTGTACCAGTCTGTGAGTGTCTCAATCATTGTACCAGTATGTGAGTGTCTCAATCATTGTACCAGTCTGTGAGTGTCTCAATCATTGTACCAGTCTGTGAGTCTTTCTCAATCATTGTACCAGTCTGTGAGTGTCTCAATCATTGTACCAGTCTGTGAGTGTCTCAATCATTGTACCATTCTGTGAGTCTATCTCTCGAGGTGTTTGTCAGTGTCTCAATATGTTATGTTATTAATATGTCTCGAAATATATTCACCTTTCATATGTATACCTTCAAGACATTAATCTGTCTTCCAGTCTAGTTATTCAAATTTAAGTTCAATAAATGCTACCTAAACCTCATCATATTAAAAATCCATAAAGGAGAAATCAATAATATTTGATGACATTATTCTCCGCTCATTGTGACATCTGAGTGGGACATTTTCATATCAACAACCAACTTGCATGAGAGGAATTGGACGTGGCCTTCTCTCTGGAAATCAAACATCTCGGCTGCTGAAAACATGATGGTCATTAATGTTGATGATCATATCAGGCATTGGCACAAAACAGGCAACGTAGCCCCATGGATACAATCCACCTCTTTCTAAGGTCTGGTGGATACCCCAGGCATTGATACAACCAGGCAACGTAGCCCCATGGATACAATCCACCTCTTTCTAAGGTCTGGTGGATACCCCAGGCATTGATACAACCAGGCAACGTAGCCCCATGGATACAATCCACCTCTTTCTAAGGTCTGGTGGATACCCCAGGCATTGATACAACCAGGCAACGTAGCCCCATGGATACAATCCACCTCTTTCTAAGGTCTGGTGGATACCCCAGGCATTGATACAACCAGGCAACGTAGCCCCATGGATACAATCCACCTCTTTCTAAGGTCTGGTGGATACCCCAGGCATTGATACAACCAGGCAACGTAGCCCCATGGATACAATCCACCTCTTTCTAAGGTCTGGTGGATACCCCAGGCATTGATACAACCAGGTAACGTAGCCCCCATGGATACAATCCACCTCTTGGTAAGGTCTGGTGGATACCCCAGACAATGATACAACCAGGCAACGTAGCCCCCATGGATACAATCCACTCTTGGTAAGGTCTGGTGGATACTCCAGGCATTTATGCAACCATGCAACGTCCCAGACATTGATTCAATCCAGCACTTGGTAACGTGTGACCAGGATGAGCTGGCTAGTACCCCCCCCCCCCCCCCCCCCTCCCCTCATCTCATCCATATATTAAACAACTCTAGTACATCTTTGCACGATCAGCAGGAGGAAACCCTCCTTCCCCCCCCCCCCCCCCCCCCCTCCCCCAGCTGGTGACCTCAACCAATTGATTCAATACCTGCATCAGCAGTAGCAGACGATCCTACAGCGCAGAATTAGGGGTTTGATTATAGCGACGAGACATGGTTGACTGGTTTGTGTCGATGCCCGGAGGTTTAGGGTCGATCACACGCGTTACTGATCACCGTTATTTCAGCATCCAGCATTCCATAATTTTAGACAGAAGTTTGTGTCCAAGAATTGCTTCTCACAAGTTTGCTGCTGATATGGAACTTTCACACTCGCATGCCCATAACCCTGAAGTCAAGTCGATCAAATATGATTGATTTATTATTTGTGGATTTTAAATATGGTGGTATTTGGTAAGTGGCCCTTGAATAACTCTGAGCAGTGTATGTTTCATAGGATCTGCTGGTGAATGCAGCGCTGCCATCATAGAGCAAACACGCGGTTCTGGATTCATTCTGGGGCAAGTCAGTAACTGATGTATGAACGTATCTAGAATGTTCACGCAAAGAAAACAACATGATATCTTTGATAAACAGCACAACAAATTAATTTTTAAAAATAACACATTACTAATCTAGAACCCAAGACAGGAACAGGAGAGAACAGATAATACAAGAGTAATGAGCCAAGAACTTTTCTGGTGCTCGTATTGTCCACAAGAGGTCACAAGGCTTGACAGTGAGCGAGACGAACTGATCAGACAGAAGGTCGGTGCAGCACCATGCACGGAGTACATGGAAACACGGAATAAAATGGTTTGGAGACCTGACAAGAATGCAGCCAATGTTAACAGCTGCTCGAATGTACAAGACCAGCCATCAGGGTTACAGAGCAGGAGGTAGACCATGAAAAAGATGGATAGATGGTGTCAGTGTGACACTGAATTAACACGGATTAACAACACCGGCAAAAAACTGGCACAAGACGTCTAACGTCACCTCCCCACGACGTCTAACGTCACCTCACCACGACGTCTAGCGTCACATCTCCACGACGTCTAACGTCACCTCTCCAAGACGTCTAACGTCACCTCCCAACGTCTAACGTCACCTCCCAACGTCTAACGTCACCTCCCAACGTCTAACGTCACCTCTAACGTCTAACGTCACCTCCCAACGTCTAACGTCGCCTCCCCACGACGACTAACGACACATCCCCACGACGTCTAACGACACCTCACAAGGACGTCTAACGACACCTCCTCCCGACGTCTAACGACACCTCACCACGACGTCTAACGATACCTCACCACGACGTCTAACGTCACCTCCCCACGACGTCTAACGTCACCTCCCCACGACGTCTAACGTCACCTCTCCACCTCTAACGTCACCTCTATCCGCCTAACGTCACCTCCCCACGACGTATAACGTCACCCCCCCCCCCACGACATCTAGCGTCCCCTCCCCACGACGTCTAACGACACAAGTGGATAGAAGATGCTGATGCACATACATGACCTTTGACCACCAGACACATACGAACTCCAGCAAGGTCATTGAATCGCGTGCGGTAATTGATAAATTATTATTCCTTTTGTACCGTATCTCCGAGATGTTCCTGTCGGTTGTTAGTTTAGGCAAGCGAAGCTGTTGGTGAGAGGTGATGACGTGTGGTCTTGGCTGCAGGTCATGGCTGCTTGAAACGGGTCACTCACGCTAAACTTAGACACTTCATCCCCATGAACAGCTATTATCCCAATTACTTCCTGTCGCCGGGGGCAGAACCAACGCCTGCATTACGTAGGATTATCCAAATGGGGGCGAAGATTATGCCTGTGGGAGACGCCTTTGCGATTCCAAGCCTTCTAATTATAGCCTGGACTGCATGTCGCATTGAGGCATGGTTGTCATCAATCTACTTCCGGTGACCTTGACCTCTTTTTCTGAAGCTCCTACGCGTGGTCTGCTCCCATGTGTGGATGGGGAAGGGGTGGAGGTGAGGGGATGGGGATACTATGGAAGAGACAATGTCCGTTATTGTTAAGGGGTCCCATATCTTGGCCACACGAGTCGTGCAAGCGCTCGTGTTCAGAGACGGCAACCGAAAATATGGGTCAACTTCCGTCAGATATTAGCCTAATCCTGCCTGACACACAGCGGAAGTGTCAAAGTCGCGCGCCTCAAATGGTTAGACCATCCTCACGTGTCTCACACCTCGTATGTCCTTTGTTTGAATTGTTTGTTTCTAGAAAGTTCCCCAACCAACAACACTTACCCCATAACACCCAAATGACTGTGTCTGCAGTTGACAGGGGGCTAACATAGGGCCAAACTACTAAAATAACTAGAAAGACGCCTACAGATGTTTGCAAAACCAAAACTTGTAGAATAATCCGCAAATCAAGGACATAGGCTTCGTCTTTCTTGTAGAGCGTGTGCCATTGTGATGGCGCCCGCGTGGTACCGGAGTCCGATAGGGGAACAAATAATTGTAGTTTTGTAATCTGCCGGACATGACGTCAAAAACGGTAACAGAGTGTTAGGCATGCGGCCAGATATCTCATCACGTAGGAACTGTACAGCTACAGAACCAGACATCTACACTCCACGGTGGAAAAGGAGCAACTTAGTCAATTCAGATATAATAATAATAGAAATAATAATAATAATAAAAATAATAGTAATGTTTGCTGGCATCAGTGGCCTGTTGAACGATCTCTGACATGACCACAAGCTGCAGTTTATTGTCAGGCCTAGTCTAGAACTGGAGTCTGTCAACTGTCGGGACTGTGAGGTTCGGGAGCGACCTCTCCAGAACCTTCTGACGCCGGTGCGTGGCTATTGGCGTAGATGAATGATTTGAGGAGCTGGTGAGTCGGGAGGTTCTGGACAACATGACCGGAGATGGACTTGCACGTCGGACCTGATTTGCCTCAGCACCAGTGAGACATGCTCTACCTACATGCACCAGGAGAAGAGGCTAAACTGCTATCCGATGAGGTGCCTGCGCATAATCCTGGAGGTTTGGTGACGAGACACGATCACCAACGCAGAGGTATTGGAGAGACCAGGCACTGTCACAATCTTTTCCATGCTTAGTCTTCGAAGGCTCCGATGGCTGGGACACACTCGGAGGATGGATGATGGCAGAATACCAAAATATCTTCTCTATGGGGAATTACAGTTGGGGAAGACTTTCCTTGCACACACACACACACTGGGGAAGACACTTCTCTGCCGGAGGGGGAAGAAAATGTTAATCGATAGTGGGGGGGGGGGCATGATGAGTGTAATATGTTTATTGATAGTCGGGGGGGGGGGCGTTTATTGATAGTAAGGGGGGGGGGTATGATGTTTATTGATAGTCAGGGGGGAGGGGGTGTGGGATGTGTAATGTTTATTGATAGTCAGGGGGGGGGGTGCGGGGTGTGTAATGTTTAAGTGATAGTCAGGGGGTGTGGGGTGTGTAATGTTTAAGTGATAGTCAGGGGGGTGTGGGGTGTGTAATGTTTAAGTGATAGTCAGGGGGGTGTGGGGTGTGTAATGTTGAAGTGATAGTCAGGGGGGTGTGGGGTGTGTAATGTTTATTGATAGTCGGGGGGGGGGGACATGATGAGTATAATATGTTTATTGATAGTCGGGGGGTGGGGGTGGGGTAGTGTAATGTTTATTGATAGTCGGGGGTGGGGGGGTGGGACATGATGAGGACAATATGTTTATTGATAGTCGGGGGGGGGGGGGGAGTGTGGTAATGTTTATTGATAGTCGGGGCAGGGGGTGTAATGTTTTTTGATAGTCGGGTGGGAAGGGCGGTAGTGTAATGTTTATTGATAGTCGGGGTGGGGCGGGTAGTGTAATGTTTATTGATAGTCATGGAAGGGGAGGGTGTGTAATGTTCATTGATAGTCAGGGGGGAGGTGGGGTGTAATGTTTGATAGTCAGGGGAGGGGATGTAATGTTTATTGATATCAGGGAGGGGGGGGGGTGTAATGTTTATTGATAGTCGGGGGGTAATGTTTGTTGATTATCAGGGGAAGCGGGGAAGAATGATCATGCATATTGATAGTCGGGCGGGGGTTGGGGTGGATGATAATGTATATTGATAGACAGAAGGGGAGAGGAGGGGGTATAGGGTGGAGAGTAAAAGAATGTTGACTGACTATCAGAAGGGGTAGGAGATTAATGCTTTAATCTGCTCTTCAATCGTGGTTGTAATCGCTACTTTAATATGTGCTTTAATTTGGACTGTAATCTTTACTTTAATTTATAAGTTAATCTTTGATTTAATCTGTGCTTAATTTTTTTTTAAAAATCGGTACGTCAATTGTTTTAATTGACACTTTCATCTTTGCTTCTTGGGTACCTTATTCTTTGCTTTAATCGATACTTTAATATTTGCTTTAACCAGTACGTTTATCAGAACTTTAATCTGCACTTTAATCAGAACGTTAATCAGAACTTTAACCAGTACGTTAATCAGAACTTTAATCTGCACTTTAATCAGAACGTTAATCAGAACTTTAATCAGAACTTTAACCAGTACGTTAATCAGAACTTTAATCAGAACTTTAATCTGCACTTTAATCTGTTGACCCTACTGGCACGGATTATTCGAAGATGACGTTTGCCCACGTCCTAGCACGATTTCTAACGTCATTCGAGCGATGATCAGTCCACAAAACACAACCCTCATTATTAGATCAGTCCACAAAACACCACCTCATTATTAGATCAGTCCACAGAACACCACCTCATTATTAGATCAGTCCACAAAACACCACCTCATTATTAGATCAGTCCACAGAACACCACCTCATTATTAGATCAGTCCACAGAACACCACCTCATTATTAGATCAGTTCACAGAACACAACCCTCATTATTAGATCAGTCCACCGAACACCACCTCATTATTAGATCAGTCCACAGAACACCACCCTCATTATTAGATCAGTCCACAGAACACCACCCTCATTATTAGATCAGTCCACAGAACACCACCCTCATTATTAGATCAGTCCACAGAAAAAAACCCTCCTTATTAGATCAGTCCACAGAACACCTCCTCATTATTAGATCAGTCAACAGAACACCACCTCATTATTAGATCAGTCCACAGAACACCACCCTCATTATTAGATCAGTCCACAGAACACCACCCTCATTATTAGATCAGTCCACAGAACACCACCCTCATTATTAGATCAGTCCACAGAAAAAAACCCTCATTATTAGATCAGTCCACAGAACACCTCCTCATTATTAGATCAGTCCACAGAACACCACCTCATTATTAGATCAGTCCACAGAGCACCACCTCATTATTAGAGCACATCGACTTGGCACAAGATAACCAAAAATTGATATCTAAAGTGCTCCTCTGTGTGGCTGTCTACTCAGGATAGATAAAACAATCCGTGATACAAGACAATAGATTGAGATGTGTACAGCCCGACAGATTGTAAGCTAAAAAACATGCTTGCCGACTTCCCAGAACTTGTTCGCTAAAGGTGAGTCAGGCTGTCGCATAGTTATCTAGCCGTTCGGAAGTCTGCCTCCATTGAAAGTCATGAGACTTCTCTGATCAGCTGTATGTCAAACACAAGTTGGTATCTCTCAGCAGAGGGCGACTGGCTGGCTGAGCGGGTTGGGACCGGTCTTCTGGGTAAAGTTCCAAACCTCGGTAAGGCATAGGTACCGGTTAGGTAAAGCGTTCTGTCCCACAGATGTACACATCTCCGGCCAGGTAAACCGTTCTGTCCCACAGATGTACACATCTCCGGTCAGGTAAAGCGTTCTGTCCCACAGATGTACACATCTCCGGCCAGGTAAACCGTTCTGTCCCACAGATGTACACATCTCCGGTCAGGTAAAGCGTTCTGTCCCACAGATGTACACATCTCCGGCCAGGTAAACCGTTCTGTCCAACTTGTTGCACGTCCTTCCGGCTGTTAGATGCCGTACCTCTGTTTGATCTGACCAAATTAGCTCCAACACTGAATGAAAATGTTCGACCGAATGACGCCTAATTGTCCAACAAACGGCGCAGTGACCGGGAGCGTGTTTACCCAGAGACAATGACGCAGTGGCAGCCGGTCGTGACAGAGAAGAGGATGTCGATTGAGACCAGACCAGGATTGCCACTGCGTGCATCTGACGTTTGTGCAGGAAAGACAATGGTGGACGAAGAAGGCCTAGTCTCCCATCTGTGATTAGCTGCTCGTGACCAAAATCCAAATTGAATGTTCATTATGGAAAGTGGGAAATATGATGTGTGCAAATGACGGGTCTGGATCTGTAGCTCACACTGTCCTAAGCGGTACAGTAACCATCAAATGACGGGTCTGAACCTGTCGCTCACACTGTCCCAAGCGGTACAGTAACTACCCGCGCGTTTCCATCTGGCGGCCCACTCAAGAGGGTCGGGACTGGTGCTCGTTCCAGTCACATCAGCAGAGTAATAGGTGACTTTTTTACTGACTGACTTCTCGTGTCCCAGGTACTAGGTCATACAGTATTCTTCCTGTATGAGTCGTGCTTAGATGTTGTTGTCTGTTGTTGTTTAATGCCCACCATGAGTACGTTTATTCTTGTGTGCGCCATGAACAGGTAGTTAGGTGGTGGGTTGTAACAGCTTTCGGGATTGGCGGATTTGTTAGTTACAATCTTCGTAGAAGCTTCTCTCCTGTCTACTGGTAGCTGTCTGGTTTGGAGAGTTGCCTGTGAATATATAATATGTAGCCGGGGACTAAAACGGTTCGGCCTACAAGGAGGCTCTTCACAGCCCAGACACAATGGGCCACGTACCTGATTGTAACACGCCTGAGGTTATCGGAGACACAAGAGGAGACATCTGATACGAATGACGACAACATGATGGTAGTGTGTGAACAGGTCTGGAGAAATATAGCGGATAGAACAATATGTTCTCTCTGGGGAAACAAACATCCACACCCCTAGATGGAATAGGACCTAACCAATAAGGATGCATGTGTGTTGGACGGGGATCCATCATCCTTAACTCAGATTAGTCGCACACATAGACAGGACAGACCAGCGCAACTTCTCGCCGTCTCACGTCCTCTCATCGTCATTACTCACTTCAGTCCAATTCGGAAGAATACCAGGAAGAAAAAGACGCAGAAGAGGAAAGAAACAGGGAGCTGATGGGTATACGTAATCTTAATTCACCCCAAACAAAAGAATTATATATTTTTGGCACTGAATTTGAGCAGTGACGTCCCAGAACAGTCACGGTTTCAACTGTAAGGATTGTCAAACATTTTGCGAGAAAAGACGAGACTTTCTTGAATCTGCCAACATTAGTCCATGATAAGGAAGTTAGCATCCGGTTCCTACAGCACCATTGTATTATGCATGCTGTCAGACGATATAATAACAACCATCTTATCTAGCCCTAAATCTATACCCAACCATAGCTCTAACCTTAAACCTAACCTTAACTCTAAACCTAACCCTAACCCTAACCTTTACACTAACACCAAACATAAACATAACCCTAACTCGAACCCAGAACCTAGCCCGGTACCTAAACCTACCCTTAACCCTGAACCTAACCCTAAACCTAACCATAGCCCTAAAACTTAACGTAACCACAACCGCCTTGAGCGGGCTATATATCCATTACATCACCATTCCCTTGGAGTAAACAAGACAGACCGAGAGAGGGACCATACTGCATGGGCAACACAAGGTCTCTATATTTCTGCCCAGGATTTGTGCTAATAGCACAATTACCATCGTCTGACAAGACGGAAAGTGACAATGGTATCCCTCCAACTTTGATACATTGAAGCAGACCAATTATGGTAGGAGGTCGGCATGCGGTCCGTTGAGTCGTCGATGTGTCTCACAGACACCTAGCCGATGTTCAATAGAGCGCTGGCTTATGTTCGGCAGAGCCCTAGCGTATGTCACGTATATCTAGAAAAGAGAAGAAGAATTCGAGATGACTTAATTCAGGTTTATAAGATAGTCAAAGGAAAGGATAAATTAGACTATAACAAGGGGATCAAGATGCTGAGCACCGCATGAGCTGCAGTGATCAGCGACTCATAGCTGACTGCTAGTGTCAGGGCCAGCGAACCATAGCTGCCAAGACCCTTCTACACCTCCACGCGGTGATCCTGGATAACAGGCTGCAGCAGGGCAGACTGGCTAAGGAGAAGGGATCGAAGAGGGAATGCTAACCCGGTACTAAAAAAATGCTTGCTGAAGTCGGATGTATTAGACCGAAAGGTGCAAATATCGCAGCCAAGCTGTAAACTACGACACAATGCATTCCGTTCTCTGGACTACATTCCGCTACTTAAGCCTTTTCAGGGTTTGGTAGTGGGAGATTGAGAATGAACGAAGAAGAAGAAGAAGAAGAAGACCATAACAAGTTATTTTCAAAATTGAACCACCTAGAAGAACAATAGGGTACAGCTACAAATTAACTAAAATGAGGTCCAGATTAGATACGAGGACAGAGTGTTGTAGTCAGAGAGTGGGGGATGTTTGGAATGCGTTTCCACACGAATTAGTGGAGGCAGGGTCAGCTAGTGCACTTAAGAATATATTATATGCGCATAGTTATCTTTAGTTCAAGTGAATGAAACAGACATTGGTTGTATACAGACTCTGCAGAGTCTTCTAAACTAGTATAAAGATGTTCAGTTAAGTTAAGATCCATAACCTACGTCAGCCCTAGCGTTTGTCCCGCTAAATCCTGGCTCATGTCCAGCAGAGCCATAGAACATGTCTTCCTAGGTCCTCAGCATGATCGGTGATTGTGGCAGGGTATTCCGTCCCAAGGTTAATCTTTCTTTACAACTACAAGAGAACACATTCTGCAGCAAAAATAGGATGCCGTCGCCATGTTTTATTGAGATAGGCAACTATTATTATCAGCTTTTTTTGCTGGCACAAACACTACTGAGATTGGCATGTGATGTCGTGGTGAGCATATCAAATACAGGACCGAGGGACAGCTGTCTTGGCATGTGATGTCGTGGTGAGCATATCAAATACAGGACCGAGGGACAGCTGTCTTGACATGTGATGTCGTGGTGAGCATATCAAATTCAGGACCGAGGGACAGCTGTCTTGACATGTGATGTCGTGGTGAGCATATCAAATACAGGACCGAGGGACAGCTGTCTTGACGTGTGATGTCGTGGTGAGCATATCAAATACAGGACCGAGGGACAGCTGTCTTGGCATGTGATGTCGTGGTGAGCATATCAAATACAGGACCGAGGGACAGCTGTCTTGGCATGTGATGTCGTGGTGAGCATATCAAATACAGGACCGAGGGACAGCTGTCTTGACATGTGATGTCGTGGTGAGCATATCAAATACAGGACCGAGGGACAGCTGTCTTGTCATGTGATGTCGTGGTGAGCATATCAAATACAGGACCTAGGGACAGCTGTCTAATGTAAGCCACCTACAGTCCGTGACAGGTATAAGAAGTGACCATCTTAACTCTCGTCACACTGCTGATGACTAATGGACAGCTGTCCAATGTGGGCCGCTAAGGTCCGTGAAAGGTACAAGACGCAACCAACTTAGGTCTCCTATTTATTAAGAACTGTCGCATTAAGATGTGGTCGGACCAGGACATGACGACCGTCATGGATATGTTGTTAGCTGTGTCTTTGGTCTAACCGTAACAACAAAGAAAACATAAGTAATGTGTCTACCGGCTACACGGGAGACCACTACGAACCAAACATCCATGTATATAGCCAACATCTACAAGCTGCTGATAGCTGGACCTACCTTGTACCATCACAAGGACGATAATATCCAGTCCAAGACTGGGATGCCAACACAAGCGATGGGAGACTGCCAGCGAATGTTTGGGACCGACAAGGAAACATCACCAACTTGACACTCATGTTCGATTACCTAACTATTTACGTTAGATTACCTACCTGTTGACGTTAGATTACCTACCTGTTGACGTCGGATTACCTAACTGTTGACGTTAGATTACCCTAACTGTTGACTTTAGATTGCCTAACTGTGGTATGAATCTCTCTAGATCGTCATGTATAACTTAGATAATTCCACGCCCCAGAGGAGCATAGTGTAGCCGACTACTGGCCGTAAGTTGAGCATCCTTCGTATAATGTCCGCTGATCAATGTTTGTAGATACGCTGCTTAGGAAGACCTGTTTAGTTTACTGTTACAGTTATTATTAGACAAATCCCTTCCAATAGACAGCAATCATCATCTTTTTGAAACATTAGCTTAACAATTCACGTAGATCATCCGGTATATATTTCCCCTAATCACTGAGTAGTGAGATCCGACACCCGTGTGTAGCGGCGCGCACGTTAAAAATCCCTTATCAGCTGGAAATCGAAAAGACTAGGCCTAACGGCCGCTGCTCGGGCAAAATTCAAGTTAAAAATCTACTCAAATTATTCTAGGGATTCTCGCCCCACGGAGAATATGTCGCAATAAAAGGGGACTGTGTGGCTAAAACAACAGGTCTTGGTTATGTGGTTAGCGGAGCGGCTTAGATGGCGCCTGACAGGTTGCTGGTCTAACTTGCTCTAATTTACGCTTCCACCTCCACCAGTCTTAAAAATAGGCGATCGTATACTCCAGGGGCTAACAGATGCTAGGATTGACCTGGCAAGTCCACTGTGGATTTTCACCTACCACAAAATATGAAACAAAGGAGGTGGCACCTCCCCACGACGCCTAAAAGTGGACTGGAGATAGATATATATTTATTTGACGCTTTGATGAGCGTGTGTTGTTCTAGGCAGGGCTGATGAGCACGTGGGAGTATCTTTGCTGCTAACTTGTACATCTCTTTAACTCTCGTTGGAGCATCTTTGTTGCTAACTTGTACATCTCTTTAACTCTCGTGTGAGCATCTTTGTTGCTAACTTGTACATCTCTTTAACTCTCGTGTGAGCATCTTTGTTGCTAACTTGTACATCTCTTTAACTCTCGTGGGAACATCTTTGCTGCTAACTTGTACATCTCTTTAACTCTCGTGGGAGCATCTTTGTTGCTAACTTGTACATCTCTTTAACTCTCATGTGAGCATCTTTGTTGCTAACTTGTACATCTCTTTAACTCTCGTGTGAGCATCTTTGCTGCTAACTTGTACATCTCTTTAACTCTCGTGTGAGCATCTTTGTTGCTAACTTGTACATCTCTTTAACTGTCGTGGGAGCATCTTTGCTGCTAACTTGTACATCTCTTTAACTCTCGTGGGAGCATCTTTGCTGCTAACTTGTACATCTCTTTAACTCTCGCAAACTTGCATTATTCAGTACAACTCAAACGTTAGTTAGGTCACGAGCATATATCTATAGCATTATGTGTCATGTCTGGTGGAGTTGATGTCAGATGACACCCACAGACCTTTGACATTTGAGCACTTAATCCACTTAAGATCCACTTTGGTTCCCCATTCGTCAGGGATGTTTTTTTTTTCTAGTATCTTTCTTCTTTCTTTCACTTGTTGGAATTATTCTTTGGATTGTATCTCTATATACGTTTGATAGTGGGAGGTCACGAGTAGAAGGCGTAAGGCAGGAGTGAGAGGGGTAGGACAGGAGTGGGAGGGGTAGGGCTGGAGTGGGAGGGGTAGAGCTGGAGTGGGAGGGGTAGGACAGGAGTGGGAGGGGTAGGGCTGGAGTGGGAGGGGTAGAGCTGGAGTGAGAGGGGTAGGACAGGAGTGGAGGGGTAGAGCTGGAGTGGGAGGGGTAGGACATGAGTGGGAGGAGTAGGGCTAGAGTGGTAGGGGTAGGGCTGGAGTGGGAGGGGTAGGGCTAGAGTGGGAGGGGTAGGGCTTTAGTGGGAGGGGTAGGGCTGGAGTGGGAGGGGTAGGGCTGGAGTGGGAGGGGTAGGGCTGGAGTGGGAGGGGTAGGACAGGAGTGGGAGGGGTAGAGCTACAGTGGAAGGGGTAGGGCTGGAGTGGGATGGGTAGGACAGGAGTGAGAGGGATAGGACAGGAGTGGGAGGGGTAGGACAGGAGTGGGAGGGGTAGGACAGGATTGGGAGGGGTAGGACAGGAGTGGGAGGGGTAGGACAGGAGTGGGAGAGGTAGGACTAGAGTGGGAGGGGTAGGACAGGAGTGGGAGAGGTAGGACAGGAGTGGGAGGGGTAGGACAGGAGTGAGAGGGGTAGGGCTGGAGTGGGAGGGGTAGGGCTGGAGTGGGAGGGGTAGGACAGGAGTGGGAGGAGTTGGGCTAGAGTGGTAGGGGTAGGGCTGGAGTGGGAGGGGTAGGGCTAGAGTGGGAGGGGTAGGGCTGGAGTGGGAGGGGTAGGCTGGAGTGGGAGGGGTAGGGCTGGAGTGGTAGGGGTAGGGCTGGAGTGGGAGGGGTAGGACAGGAGTGGGAGGGGTAGAGCTACAGTGGAAGAGGTAGGGCTGGAGTGGGATGGGTAGGACAGGAGTGAGAGGGATAGGACAGGAGTGGGAGGGGTAGGACAGGAGTGGGAGGGGTAGGACAGGATTTGGAGGGGTAGGACAGGAGTGGGAGGGGTAGGACAGGAGTGGAAGAGGTAGGACAGGAGTGAGAGGGGTAGGGCTGGAGTGGGAGGGGTAGGGCTGGAGTGGGAGGGGTAGGACAGGAGTGGGAGGGGTAGGACATGAGTGGGAGGGGTAGGGCTAGAGTGGGAGGGGTAGGGCTGGAGTGGGAGGGGTAGGGCTGGAGTGGGAGGGGTAGGGCTGGAGTGGGAGGGGTAGTACTGGAGTGGGGAGGAATAGGGCTGGAGTGGGAGGAGTAGGGCTGGAGTGGGAGGGGATTTACATATCGTTTTATAAATTTAAATACTGAAAAACATGTTTGGTTTTCACGATCTGATCCTTGCATCGCGTTGTCCTGTCGACCTCAGAATGTCCTAAAACACGTTTCACCGGGTAACACAGAACTTGACAGATTGAGCGCAGACAGAGGAAGGACAAACATAGCTGGCAATCATACAAGCCCATTCGTGAACCAACAGAATGCAGGCAACAAATCAGAGCTCAGTGCTGTTAGACGTTTTCTCCCCGGAGACATGGGAGACTTATAGACAGCCATACCAGAATCTACTGATTGAATTATTGGATGCAGTCCCTTGGGTGTGGTTTCCCAATTGTTATAATTGTGTAGTCGCTATTAACACGGGCAGCTTGGGATGTATGCTTCAGGCGACACTGTGCCAGCACGACGAATAGAGCTGTCGGAATCTATGGCACCATTTAGCAACTATTGGCCAGTTGGCTATTGTTATTCACTGCTGTTTTGTCATGTTTTTCCCGACTCGATAGCGCTGCTACAATGTTTGTGCTGGCTGCTTTATTTCTCCATCTCGTTTTTCGTGTAATGTCCGTCAACTTTTAACAGTTTTAGCCAACTTCAGAAGGTCAGCTATCGGTATGATTAATGTGCTAGTGTCTTGGCGTATGCGAGGGACTGCAGGACAAACCATTAGCAATCGTGACTGCAGGACAAACCATTAGCAATCGTGACTGCAGGACAAACCATTAGCGATCGTGACTGCAGGACAAACCATTAGCAATCGTGACTGCAGGACAAACCATTAGCAATCGTGACTGCAGGACAAACCATTAGCAATCGTGACTGCAGGACAAACCATTAGCAATCCTGACTGCAGGACAAACCATTAGCAATCCTGACTGCAGGACAAACCATTAGCAATCGTGACGGCAGTACAAACCATTAGCAATCCTGACTGCAGGACAAACCATTAGCAATCGTGACTGCAGGACAAACCATTAGCAATCCTGACTGCAGGACAAACCATTAGCAATCGTGACGGCAGTACAAACCATTAGCAATCGTGACTGCAGGACAAACCATTAGCAATCGTGACTGCAGGACAAACCATTAGCAATCGTGACTGCAGGATAAACCATTAGCAATCGTGACTGCAGGACAAACCATTAGCAATCGTGACTGCAGGACAAACCATTAGCAATCGTGACTGCAGGACAAACCATTAGCAATCGTGACTGCAGGACAAACCATTAGCAATCGTGACTGCAGGACAAACCATTAGCAATCGTGACTGCAGGACAAACCATTAGCAATCGTGACTGCAGGACAAACCATTAGCAATCCTGACTGCAGGACAAACCATTAGCAATCGTGACTGCAGGACAAACCATTAGCAATCCTGACTGCAGGACAAACCATTAGCAATCCTGACTGCAGGACAAACCATTAGCAATCGTGACTGCAGGACAAACCATTAGCAATCCTGACTGCAGGACAAACCATTAGCAATCGTGACTGCAGGACAAACCATTAGCAATCGTGACTGCAGGACAAACCATTAGCAATCCTGACTGCAGGACAAACCATTAGCAATCCTGACAGCAGTACAAACCATTAGCAATCCTGACTGCAGGACAAACCATTAGCAATCGTGACGGCAGTACAAACCATTAGCAATCCTGACTGCAGGACAAACCATTAGCAATCGTGACTGCAGGACAAACCATTAGCAATCGTGACTGCAGGACAAACCATTAGCAATCCTGACTGCAGGACAAACCATTAGCAATCCTGACTGCAGGACAAACCATTAGCAATCGTGACGGCAGTACAAACCATTAGCAATCCTGACTGCAGGACAAACCATTAGCAATCGTGACTGCAGGACAAACCATTAGCAATCGTGACTGCAGGACAAACCATTAGCAATCCTGACTGCAGGACACACCATTAGCAATCGTGACTGCAGGACAAACCATTAGCAATCCTGACTGCAGGACAAACCATTAGCAATCGTGACTGCAGGACAAACCATTAGCAATCGTGACTGCAGGACAAACCATTAGCAATCGTGACTGCAGGACAAACCATTAGCAATCGTGACTGCAGGACAAACCATTAGCAATCGTGACTGCAGGACAAACCATTAGCAATCGTGACTGCTGGACAAACCATTAGCAATCGTGACTGCAGGACAAACCATTAGCAATCGTGACTGCAGGACAAACCATTAGCAATCGTGACTGCAGGACAAACCATTAGCAATCGTGACTGCAGGACAAACCATTAGCAATCGTGACTGCAGGACAAACCATTAGCAATCGTGACTGCAGGACAAACCATTAGCAATCGTGACGGCAGTACAAACCATTAGCAATCGTGACTGCAGGACAAACCATTAGCAATCCTGACTGCAGGACAAACCATTAGCAATCGTGACGGCAGTACAAACCATTAGCAATCCTGACTGCAGGACAAACCATTAGCAATCGTGACGGCAGTACAAACCATTAGCAATCGTGACTGCAGGACAAACCATTAGCAATCGTGACGGCAGTACAAACCATTAGCAATCGTGACTGCAGGACAAACCATTAGCAATCGTGACTGCAGGACAAACCATTAGCAATCGTGACGGCAGTACAAACCATTAGCAATCGTGACTGCAGGACAAACCATTAGCAATCGTGACGGCAGTACAAACCATTAGCAATCGTGACTGCAGGACAAACCATTAGCAATCGTGACGGCAGTACAAACCATTAGCAATCGTGACTGCAGGACAAACCATTAGCAATCGTGACGGCAGTACAAACCATTAGCAATCGTGACTGCAGGACAAACCATTAGCAATCTTTACATGGGGGCTCAAGGTAAAAAGCTTCAGAAAGCACACGAATGAATCCCCCTTTCTTTAGAATGATTAACATTCCTTCAGATGTGTTCTTTCACAAAAGTACACTTTTTAAAGAATTAGAAACATTTTTTCATATGTTTAATCACCATCATCACCACCATCATCATCACCATCATCATCACCATCATCACCATCATCATCATCATCATCAAAATCACCATCACCATCATCACCACCATCATCACCACCATCATCACCATCATCATCATCATCATCAAAATCACCATCACCATCATCACCACCATCATCACCACCATCATCACCATCATCATCATCATCACCATCACCATCATCACCACCATCATCACCACCATCATCACCATCATCACCATCATCATCACCATCATCACCATCATCATCATCATCATCAAAATCACCATCATCATCACCATCACCATCATCACCACCATCATCACCATCATCATCACCACCATCATCATCATCACCATCACCATCATCACCATCACCATCATCACCATCATCATCATCATCATCAAAATCACCATCACCATCATCACCACCATCATCACCACCATCATCACCATCATCATCATCATCACCATCACCATCATCACCACCATCACCATCATCACCACCATCATCACCACCATCATCACCATCATCATCATCATCACCATCACCATCATCACCACCATCATCACCACCATCATCACCATCATCACCATCATCATCACCATCATCACCATCATCATCATCATCATCAAAATCACCATCATCGTCACCATCACCATCATCACCACCATCATCACCATCATCATCACCACCATCATCATCATCACCATCACCATCATCACCATCACCATCATCACCATCATCATCATCATCATCATCATCACCATCACCATCATCACCACCATCATCACCACCATCATCACCATCATCATCATCATCACCATCACCATCATCACCACCATCACCATCATCACCACCATCATCACCACCATCATCACCACCATCATCATCATCACCATCACCATCATCACCACCATCATCACCACCATCATCATCATCACCATCACCATCATCACCACCATCATCATCATCATCATCATCACCATCATCACCATCATCACCACCATCATCACCATCATCATCACCATCACCATCATCACCATCATCACCATCACCATCATCACCACCATCATCACCACCATCATCACCACCATCATCACCATCCTCATCATCATCACCATCACCATCATCACCATCACCACCATCATCACCATCATCACCATCACCATCATCATCATCACCATCACCATCATCATCACCATCCTCATCATCATCACCATCACCATCATCACCATCACCACCATCATCATCACCATCACCATCATCACCATCACCATCATCACCACCATCATCACCACCATCATCACCACCATCATCACCATCCTCATCATCATCACCATCACCATCATCACCATCACCATCATCACCATCACCATCATCACCATCACCATCATCATCATACCATTATCGTCATTATTCCCATAATATAATTTGTCTTTGAGATTGTGACTGTCGATGAAATAAATTGTTTATTTGTCTGCAAGTATTTCAGTCATTTTGGATGAGTCATAAGGTCAGAGCGATTGGGGGGGGGGGGAGCCATGAGATCAGAACGATGGGGTGGGGGGGGAGTCATGAGTTCAGAACGATGGAGGTGAGGGGGGGGGGGTTTGCGAGCCATGAGGTCAGAACGATGGAAGGGGGGGGGGGGGTGATTCATGAGGTCAGAACGATGGGGGGGGGGGTTGAGCCATGAGGTCAGAACGATGGGGCGGGGGGGAGGGGGGTTGAGCCATGAGGTCAGAACGATTGGTTTACTCTAAATTTGCTATGCGTGTCATCCCTGGTTTGTCTTTTGGACTTTCACTTGGCAATTGGTAGTAAGTTTGTGGGTGGTTTCCTTCCTGCGGCTCACTTGGCCCAGCGAAGGTGCTGCTATGGGGGATCCTATTTCTAGGAATTTCTCTGTTAACACCTCGCCTAACGAGCAGTGTAGGCTCTGCTCTCTGCCTGTGATAGGGCTGCCAATCGTAACCTGTCATTAGGTGAGGTAAGATACTGAACGCTTCGCATCGCCACCTATAGGGGCCTCTTCTCACATCAACTTTATCGCCTTTAGAAAGTGGATTGGGAGGTGGGGTGGCGGGAGGGGGTTGACTATCACTCCTAGGAGACGCTTCTGACCATCATAGGAATAAGTTCCTTTCTCCGTCACCTCAAGGAGACGCTTCTGACTATCATCGCAATAGGACCCTTTCTCCGTCACCTGAAGGAGACGCTTCTGACCATCATCGCAATAAGTTCCTTTCTCCGCCACCTACAGGAGACGCTTCTGACTATCATCGCAATAGGACCCTTTCTCCGCCACCTACAGGAGACGCTTCTGACTATCATCGCAATAGGACCCTTTCTCCGTCATCTCCAGGAGACGCTTCTGACTATCATCGCAATAGGACCCTTTCTCCGTCACCTCCAGGAGACGCTTCTGACTATCATCGCAATAGGACCCTTTCTCCGTTTCCTCAAGGAGACGCTTCTGACTATCTTCGCAATAGGACCCTTTCTCCGTCACCTGAAGGAGGCGCTTCTGACTATCTTCGCAATAGGACCCTTTCTCCGTCACCTGAAGGAGGCGCTTCTGACTATCATCGCAATAGGACCCTTTCTCCGTCACCTGAAGTGGGCGCTAAAAAATCAATTGGCCTAAAAAGGCTCAGTCAGAGCTAACGCGCGAAAAGCTTGTTGTTCTTCACTCTCGGACAGAGAGTGAGTGAGAGAGAGAGTGCGAGAGAGAGGGGAGGAGAGAGAGAGATCGTAACTCAGCCTTGCTATCAAATATGGATACGCCTTCTCTCCCTGCTGGAGAGATAGATCGTAGCTCTGCCCTGCTATTATCGTAGTTTGTTGACATGTATCCGTTGTGTCGTCCTCCTACGTCTGCTCTACTTCTCTCCATATTTCTCCAACACACACATCTTTCTGTTGCTTTTCGTGGCCTTAAGACGTGACGTGGTGCGAGGTTGAATGAATGTGCCATGTATTTTAACCCTTTTTTCGGGTTTATGTGCATTCAACAATTGCTCGATGACTCTGTGAATCTTCACAAATGGTCTTTTCCTCAAATTAGAATAGATGTACACTCTTGTTCGTGGAGCTGTAGTTTCAGTATGCACGTTGCCACGAGTTTAGCCTGCGAGGAAGCTGGCCTTCTATTTCGCCATCTCTATTTTATGCAGATTAAGATCTTTCATGTACAAATCTGTCATGTTTGACAGTCCAGCAACACGATGGTGAAAGGGAATGATGTAGGGGCCTTGACCTGGCAGGATGACGCGTGAAGTGCAGCACATCAGACTTGCACCCTCATTATGTCCATCCACCTTCCAACATCACCCCTGACCTGCTGGAGTTGTTGATCTTACAAGAAGCTCAATACTTATGTCTTCCTATTCTCGGTCCCGTCGAGGCATAGGAGCACCACAACAGATGATACTAGAATTTGCAGTGGCGGTTTCAATAGCAATATTGTTACTTGATGAAGTTACTAGTCCTATGCACAACCTTCTTTAGTAAACGTTCACGATCTGCCTGTTAGGTTGCAGTTGTCCTATTCTTTCCACACCTAGCAATACTCGGGTGACAATGTCAGGTTCATATAACATTGTCTAGTCCAGGTATTATCACAGGTAGCTCTGCACATCATCCGCCTCCCCTGTCTAGTCCATGTCAGGTCCCGTTGGGACTTCTTCGCTCTACAAATCAAAACGACCTACCACATCTTATCAAATGTACAGAAACGCCATTGAACGAAGAGGTCAATGCCATATGAGATGAAGTGTTATAGGTACCATCGAATTAGGAAGCCAATGCCATAGGAGATGAAGTGTTAGAGGCACCATGTTGGAATGAACGGTTATCTTCACGCTGCTATGTTTTTCCTATATAAGATAACATCCAGGTGGCCAAATTTACAGCTGGAGAAACTGCGGAGCGTGCTTCGATTGAGCCACACGCAAACTTATTTGCTCTGCGTGGAGAGACAAGCGCTCGGACCACTCGGCCATAATTGACGAGACAGACTGAAGGAGCTATGTACTTGTATTAACGACTTTGTGTCTGTTTACGGTCTAGGTGGGGTCTAGGTGTGGTCTAGGTCTAGGTGTGGTCTACGTGTGGTCTAGGTGTGGTCTAGGTCTAGGTGTGGTCTACGTGGGGTCTACGTGTGGTCTAGGTCTAGGTGTGGTCTACGTGTGGTCTAGTTGTGGTCTAGGTCTAGGTGTGGTCTACGTGGGGTCTAGGTGTGGTCTAGGTGTGGTCAACGTGTGGTCAAGGTGGGGTCTACGTGTGGTCTAGGTGTGGTCTACGTGTGGTCTAGGTCTAGGTGTGGTCTACGTGTGGTCTAGGTATAGTCTACGTGTGGTCTAGGTGGGGTCTAGGTCTAGGTGTGGTCTACGTGTGGTCTAGGTGTTGTCTAGGTGTGGTCTATGTGTGGTCTAGGTGTGGTCTACGTGTGGTCTACGTGTGGTCTAGGTCTAGGTGTGGTCTACGTGTGGTCTAGGTGGGGTCTAGGTCTAGGTGTGGTCTACGTGTGGCCTAGGTGTGGTCTACGTGTGGTCAAGGTGTGGTCTAGGTGTGCTCTAGGTGTGGTATGGGTCTACGTGTGGTCTAGGTCTAGGTGTGGTCTACGTGTGGTCTAGGTGTAGTCTACGTGTGGTCTAGGGGGGGTCTAGGTCTAGGTGTGGTCTACGTGTGGTCTAGGTGTGGTCTAGGTGTGGTCTACGTGTGGTCTAGGTGTGGTCTACGTGTGGTCTAGGTCTAGGTGTGGTCTACGTGTGGTCTAGGTGGGGTCTAGGTCTAGGTGTGGTCTACGTGTGGCCTAGATGTGGTCTACGTGTGGTCAAGGTGTGGTCTAGGTGTGGTATGGGTCTACGTGTGGTCTAGGTCTAGGTGTGGTCTACGTGTGGTCTAGGTGTGGTATGGGTCTACGTGTGGTCTAGGTCTAGGTGTGGTCTACGTGTGGTCTAGGTGTGGTCAACGTGTGGTCAAGGTGGGGTCTACGTGTGGTCTAGGTGTGGTATACGTGTGGTCTAGATCTAGGTGTGGTCTACGTGTGGTCTAGATGTAGTCTACGTGTGGTCTAGGTGGGGTCTAGGTCTAGGTGTGGTCTACGTGTGGTCTAGGTGTGGTCTAGGTGTGGTCTATGTGTGATCTAGGTGTGGTCTAGGTGTGGTCTACGTGTGGTCTAGGTCTAGGTGTGGTCTACGTGTGGTCTAGGTGGGGTCTAGGTCTAGGTGTGGTCTACGTGTGGCCTAGGTGTGGTCTACGTGTGGTCAAGGTGTGGTCTAGGTGTGGTATGGGTCTACGTGTGGTCTAGGTCTAGGTGTGGTCTACGTGTGGTCTAGGTGTAGTCTACGTGTGGTCTAGGAGGGTCTAGGTCTAGGTGTGGTCTACGTGTGGTCTAGGTGTGGTCTAGGTGTGGTCTACGTGTGGTCTAGGTGTGGTCTAGGTGTGGTCTACGTGTGGTCTAGGTCTAGGTGTGGTCTACGTGTGGTCTAGGTGTAGTCTACGTGTGGTCTAGGGGGGGTCTAGGTCTAGGTGTGGTCTACGTGTGGTCTAGGTGTGGTCTACGTGTGGTCTAGGTGTGGTCTACGTGTGGTCTAGGTCTAGGTGTGGTCTACGTGTGGTCTAGGTGGAATCTAGGTCTAGGTGTGGTCTACGTGTGGCCTAGGTGTGGTCTACGTGTGGTCAAGGTGTGGTCTAGGTGTGGTATGGGTCTACGTGTGGTCTAGGTCTAGGTGTGGTCTACGTGTGGTCTAGGTGTGGTATGGGTCTACGTGTGGTCTAGGTCTAGGTGTGGTCTACGTGTGGTCTAGGTGTGGTCAACGTGTGGTCAAGGTGGGGTCTACGTGTGGTCTAGGTGTGGTATACGTGTGGTCTAGATCTAGGTGTGGTCTACGTGTGGTCTAGATGTAGTCTACGTGTGGTCTAGGTGGGGTCTAGGTCTAGGTGTGGTCTACGTGTGGTCTAGGTGTGGTCTAGGTGTGGTCTATGTGTGATCTAGGTGTGGTCTAGGTGTGGTCTACGTGTGGTCTAGGTCTAGGTGTGGTCTACGTGTGGTCTAGGTGGGGTCTAGGTCTAGGTGTGGTCTACGTGTGGCCTAAGTGTGGTCTACGTGTTGTCAAGGTGTGGTCTAGGTGTGGTATGGGTCTACGTGTGGTCTAGGTCTAGGTGTGGTCTACGTGTGGTCTAGGTGTAGTCTACGTGTGGTCTAGGAGGGTCTAGGTCTAGGTGTGGTCTACGTGTGGTCTAGGTGTGGTCTAGGTGTGGTCTACGTGTGGTCTAGGTGTGGTCTAGGTGTGGTCTACGTGTGGTCTAGGTCTAGGTGTGGTCTACGTGTGGTCTAGGTGGGGTCTAGGTGTGGTCTACGTGTGGCCTAGGTGTGTTCTACGTGTGGTCAAGGTGTGGTCTAGGTGTGGTATGGGTCTACGTGTAGTCTAGGTCTAGGTGTGGTCTACGTGTGGTCTAGGTGTGGTATGGGTCTACGTGTGGTCTAGGTGTGGTCTACGTGTGGTCTAGGTGTGGTATGGGTCTACGTGTGGTCTAGGTGTGGTCTATGTGTGGTCTAGGTGTGGTCTACGTGTGGTCTAGGTATAGGTGTGGTCTAGATCTAGGTGTGGTCTAGGTGTGGTCTAGGTGTGGTCTAGGTCTAGGTGTGGTCTACGTGTGGTCTAGGTCTAGGTGTGGTCTGGGTGTGGTCTAGGTGTGGTATGGGTCTACGTGTGGCCTAGGTCTAGGTGGGGTCTAGGTGTGTTCTAGGTGTGGTCTAGGTGTGGTCTAGGTCTAGGTGTGGTCTAGGTGTGGTCTAGGTCTAAGTGTGGTCTACGTGTGGTCTAGGTCTAGGTGTGGTCTAGGTGTGGTCTAGGTGTGGACTAGGTGTGGTATGGGTCTACGTGTGGTCTAGGTCTAAGTGTGGTCTACGTGTGGTCTAGGTGTGGTCTATGTGTGGTCTAGGTCTAGATGTGGTCTAGGTGTGGTCTACGTGTGGTCTAGGTGTGGTCTAGGTGTGGTATGGGTCTAGGTGTGGTCTAGGTGTGGTATGGGTCTACGTGGGGTCTAGGTCTAGGTGTGGTCTAGGTGTGGTCTACGTGTGGTCTTGGTGTGGTCAAGGTGTGGTCTAGGTGTGCTATGGGTCTAGGTGTGGTCTAGGTGTGGTCTAGGTGTGGTATGGGTCTACGTGTGGTCTAGGTCTAGGTGTGGTCTAGGTGTGGTCTAGGTGTGATCTAGGTGTGGTCTAGGTCTAGGTGTGGTCTAGAGCTAGGTGTGGTCTAGATCTAGGTATGATCTAGATATGGTCTAGATCTAGGTGTGGTCTAGGTGTCCAATTATTGTAGAAACGACGAGTTTTGTGCCGCTCATGTAATAATGCAACCTGGTCAACTACCCCTGTGCACATACACCGCACCGCGATCGGGCTTTCGCAACCGTGGCAGACCGAGAATTAGATGGATAGGAAAGGTGTGGATATTCTAAATTGTCATGGGATCATAACTACTTCAGCGATGAGTTTGGTCTTGGACAGAAAACTACGTCTCCCCACGACGTCTCACGAACAAGACAAGTGTTTATGTATCACAATCTCTGCCGTCAAGTTCCTCAACTAGTTGGATCCCATCTAAGAATCTCTTCAACAAATGTCGTTCTTTGAGAGTGACTTGGACTGATAACCAGTCTTGGCTGATCGATTGTTCATACTTGGACTGATAACCAGTCTTGGCTGATCGATTGTTCATACTTGGACTGATAACCAGTCTTGGCTGATCGATTGTTCATACTTGGACTGATAACCAGTCTTGGCTGACGAATGTTGATAGTTGAACTGATAACTACTTACTTGGCTGATCGATTGTTGATTGTTGGACTGATAACTACTTACTTGGCTGATCGATTGTTGATTGTTGGACTGATAACTACTTACTTGGCTGATCGATATCTTCTTGTTATTTCTTGTGCCCTCATGCTGACGATCTCTCATTAATAGTTTGATACCGATTATCTGGAACGCCCGGATGTTATCAGAATGAAGTCATGAATATTTATGGTCACATTTTTGTAAACATAATCACTGAGTTTATGTCAGTAGGAGAAATTGGTATTATTCAAAAATGGACTGATTGGGGTGGGAGGGAGCAGAGTGGTAGAAAGTCACAGACAGGAAGACTCTCCATCATCATACACACTCCCCACCATCCCTCGCCACTCCCCACAATCCCTCCCCACTTCCCACAATCCCTCCCAACTTCCCACTTTCCCTCCCCACTCCCCACCATTCCTCTCCACTCCCCACCATCCCTCCCCACTCCCCACCATCCCTCTCCACTCCCCACCATCCATCCCCACCATCCCTCCCCACTCCCCACCATCCCTCTCCACTCCCTACAATCCCTCCTCACTCCCCACATTCCCTCCCCACTTTCCACCATCCCTCCCCACAATCCCTCCCCACTCCCCACCATCCCTCCCCACTCCCCACCATCCCTCCCCACTTCCCACCATCCCTCCCCACTCCCCACCATCCCTCCCCACTCCCCACCATCCCTCCCCACTCCCCACCATCCCTCCCCACTTCCCACCATCCATCCCCACTCCCCACCATCTCTCTCCACTCCCCACCATCCCTCCCCACTCCCCACCATCCTTCTCCACTCCCCACCATCCCTCCCCACTCCCCACCATCCCTCTCCACTCCCCACCATCCCTCCCCACTCCCCACCATCCATCCCCACTCCCCACCATCCCTCCCCACTCCCCACCATCCCTCCCCACTCCCCACCATCCCTCCCCACTCCCCACCATCCCTCCCCACTCCCCACCATCTCTCTCCACTCCCCACTATTCCTCCCCACTCCCCACCATCCCTCCCCACTCCCCACATCCCTCCCCACTCCCCACCATCCCTCCCCACTCCCCACCATCCCTCCCCACTCCCCATAACCAACTCTCATATTGTAATGTCTACAAGAGACAACTGTGACATTCAAACTTGAAACCATTTATTCTGCCCTGACATTGTCCCTTAATTCTAAAAATATCCCCACAAACTTTGGAACATTTATCCCATCCTTTACCAGTGCACCAAAACTTGCAGTACAGAAGTCTTTGGTCTGCTGTCTCAGCCACCAAAACTTGCAATACAGAAGTCTTTGGTCTGCTGTCTCAGCCACCAAAACTTGCAGTACAGAAGTCTTTGGTCTGCTGTCTCAGCCACCAAAACTGCAGTACAGAAGTCTTTGGTCTGCTGTCTCAGCCACCAAAACTTGCAGTACAGAAGTCTTTGGTCTGCTGTCTCAGCCACCAAAATCTGCAGTACAGAAGTCTTTGGTCTGCTGTCTCAGCCACCAAAATCTGCAGTACAGAAGTCTTTGGTCTGCTGTCTCAGCCACCAAAATCTGCAGTACAGAAGTCTTTGGTCTGCTGTCTCAGCCACCAAAACCTGCAGCATGGAAGTCTGTGGTCTGCTGTCTCCGCCACCAAAACTTCAACAAAGAAGTCTGTAGTCTGCTGTCTCAGCCATATTTGCACTTCACTTTCACCCTCTTAATCAAATGCTGAATCTCTCCTCCAAGGTGGGGACTTTTAGTGCACCTAACAGGCGGAAATCAGTCAGGGTTAATCCGTGATTGTAAGGCGGATGTTCAAGAATTTGTTACTTTAGTTGGCCAATTTTCTCCTGGCTAAATCGATGCGTCAGGTGGTCTGGCATTGCCACGATAGACCTGTACTCCTCCAGTCATCAGGCTTAGACGTTTTCTTCGAATTGCACCTCCGTGCATCAACATAATTTCACAGGTAGCATTTCCTTATAAATATCATGTACAGAAAGTCCTCCACTACACCTGCCCCACACCCTTTCCCTTAAATGCACACCAAAACGCTGTTCTAAACTGTTGTAAGCTCTGTCAGCACAGACGCCATTTTGTATCTCAGCTGCGCACGTGCATGCGACACCTATCGTCTGCTATCTACAGTAATCACAAGGCTAGATGTTACTGCCACCTAATGACACCTTTTGAAACTATCCACTACATTTTTCAGCTATCCCACATCATTGTTGGAGCTACTTAACTGACACCAGCTTTATATGCATATATGTATACACATATGTTCGTACGTATGTATATGTGTATTTATGTTCGTATGTATGTGTATAGTTGGTCCATGCGTGAGTGCGTCTATGTGTATGGTTCTATGTATATATATATATATATATATGTACCCACCCACACACAGTCACATAAACACTAACATACACACACACAGATATACACACAAAGACGCACAGGCACAACACAAATACATACAGACACACATAGACGGACACACACACAAGGACACACACACATACAAACACAGAGACATATACACACACACGGACACACACACATACAAACACAGAGACATATACACATATACAGGCACAGACGCACACATACACACAGAGAAATACACACTGACACACACACAAATACACACACTCCCAAGACACACTCCTAGACACACACCCAGACATAGACACACATACTCCTAGACACACACCCAGACATAGACACACACACACTCCTAGACACACTCACAGACACACACACTCCTAGACACACACCCAGACATAGACACACATACTCCTAGACACACACCCAGACATAGACACACATACTCACAGACACACACACTCCTAGACACACACACAGACATAGACACACATATACTCACAGACACACAAGCTCACGTCATCGACTGTAATTTAATACAATCAATGTTTTTGTGTGTTTCCCTGTTTATCCTTCCAGTGTTGATCTAAAAGTCCATTTTATTGAATGAATGATGTTTTAGCTTCTTTCCTCGAACATTCAAACCAGTTGTCTGAAACGGTTTGGCTTCTTTTGTTTTTCTCGCTGTTAAGATCTGTCAGAGAAATATGCTGAGACAGAAAATTAATCGCATAATTAGTTTGAAGTCTGTCTAGGAGCAAAGCTGGAATAAACGGAGATAAAAGGGCTTTGTTGCTGAACGATTTCGACGGACAGAGCCGGTTTGTCTGGTCCGTGTTGTTTGTATCAACAAAGCTATCTCTTATTGGGATAGAGAAGTGTATATGCTGGTCCTGTAGTTGAGGAGAGGAGACACAATGATTGTGAATCACATACAGGTACAAGAAAGAGAAACATGAACAAAGAAGTCGAAGAGAGGCACAAATATAGATGCTAGACAGGAGAGGGAAAGCAATAAAGAACGGTGAAGAGAATGCACAAAAGGGAGAGAGGGAGGATAGAGAGACAATAAAAGTGATAGAGATGATATAAATTGAAAGTTAGCGAGAGTGAGAGAGAGCTATCAAGTTAATGTTCCGTCTTTGTGGGTTGTGTGGAAGCTGCATCTCTGCCTACAGAAACGTATTCACTGACCAGACCGTGTACAGACAGTTGCTTCTCTGCCTACAGAAACGTATTCACTGACCAGACCGTGTACAGACAGTTGCTTCTCTGCCTACAGAAACGTATTCACTGACCAGACCGTGTACAGACAGTTGCTTCTCTGCCTACAGAAACGTATTCACTGACCAGACCGTGTGCAGACAGTTGCTTCTCTGCCTACAGAAACGTATTCACTGACCAGACCGTGTACAGACAGTTGCTTCTCTGCCTACAGAAACGTATTCACTGACCAGACCGTGTACAGACAGTTGCTTCTCTGCCTACAGAAACGTATTCACTGACCAGACCGTGTACAGACAGTTGCTTCTCTGCCTACAGAAACGTATTCACTGACCAGACCGTGTACAGACAGCTGCATCTCTGCCTACAGAAACGTATTCACTGACCAGACCGTGTACAGACAGTTGCTTCTCTGCCTACAGAAACGTATTCACTGACCAGACCGTGTACAGACAGTTGCTTCTCTGCCTACAGAAACGTATTCACTGACCAGACCGTGTACAGACAGTTGCTTCTCTGCCTACAGAAACGTATTCACTGACCAGACCGTGTACAGACAGTTGCTTCTCTGCCTACAGAAACGTATTCACTGACCAGACCGTGTACAGACAGTTGCTTCTCTGCCTACAGAAACGTATTCACTGACCAGACCGTGTACAGACAGCTGCATCTCTGCCTACAGAAACGTATTCACTGACCAGACCGTGTACAGACAGTTGCTTCTCTGCCTACAGAAACGTATTCACTGACCAGACCGTGTACAGACAGTTGCTTCTCTGCCTACAGAAACGTATTCACTGACCAGACCGTGTACAGACAGTTGCTTCTCTGCCTACAGAAACGTATTCACTGACCAGACCGTGTACAGACAGTTGCTTCTCTGCCTACAGAAACGTATTCACTGACCAGACCGTGTACAGACAGTTGCTTCTCTGCCTACAGAAACGTATTCACTGACCAAACCGTGTACAGACAGTTGCTTCTCTGCCTACAGAAACGTATTCACTGACCAGACCGTGTACAGACAGTTGCTTCTCTGCCTACAGAAACGTATTCACTGACCAGACCGTGTACAGACAGTTGCTTCTCTGCCTACAGAAACGTATTCACTGACCTGACCGTGTACAGACAGTTGCTTCTCTGCCTACAGAAACGTATTCACTGACCAGACCGTGTACAGACAGTTGCTTCTCTGCTTACAGAAACGTATTCACTGACCAGACCGTGTACAAACAGTTTGGTGAAATGGTGGGGCATCGTTTATACAGATAAGTCTAGAGGAAAAGCGATGGACAATATCGGCAAATCCTGTTTTGAATGTATGAACACCGTTAAAGTTATGATAATATAAGACTGCAATCACATAATATCCTGACACAATAAAACTCTCTACAGATGTGTAACTCCACCCACCCCCCCCCCCATCCCATCCCGACCGCTAACCCCAAATAAAACACTCTACAGTTGTGTAATCTCACCGTCCCAACCCCAAATGAAAAACTCTTTAGTTGTGTAATCTCCACCCCCGCCCCAACCCCCCAAAAAACACTCTACAGTTGTGTAATCCCCCCCTCCCCCACCGCCCAAACCCCAAATAAAACAATATACGGTTGTGTAATCTCCCCCTCCCCCACCGCCCCAACCTCAAATAAAACACTCTACTGTTGTGTAATCTCACCCTCCCCCACCGCCCCAACCCCAAATAAAACACTCTACAGTTGTGTAATCTCACCCTCCCCCACCGCCCCAACCTCAAATAAAACACTTTATAGTTGTGTAATCTCCCCCCACCACCCTAACCCCAAATAAAACACTCTGTAGTTGTGTAATCTCCCCCCACCACCCTAACCCCAAATAAAACACTCTATAGTTGTGTAATCTCCCCCCCCCCGCCCAAACCCCAAATAAAACACTCTATAGTTGTGTAATCTCCCCCCCCCCCCGCCCCAACCCCAAATAAAACACTCTATAGTTGTGTAATCCCCCCCCCCCGCCCAACCCCAAATAAAACACTCTATAGTTGTGTAATCTCCCCCCCCCCCCGCCCCAACCCCAAATAAAACACTCTATAGTTGTGTAATCTCCCCCCCCCCCCACCGCTCCAACCCCAAATAAAACACTATACAGTTACATAGACATGGATGGTCGAGGGAACAAGCCCATAGACATGGATGGTCAAGGGAATAAGACCAGATACATAGACTTGGATGGTCGAGGGAACACGACCAGATACATGGATGGTCGAGTCTATTGTGACGCTTTATAACGTCACACCTGTCCATTGTCACTGTCTATCGTCACACCTATCTATCGTCACACCGGTCTATCGTGATACCTGTCTATCGTGACACCTGTCTATCGTCACTGGCTATCGTTCACTGTCTATCGTGACACCTGTCTATCGTCACTGGCTATCGTTCACTGTCGATCGTGACACCTGTCTATCGTCACTGGCTATCGTTCACTGTCTATCGTGACACCTGTCTATCGTCACCGTTTATCGTTCCACTGTCTATCGTCACACCTGTCTATCGTGACACCTGTCTATCGTGACACCTGTCTATCGTCACTGGCTATCGTTCACTGTCTATCGTGACACCTGTCTATCGTCACCGTTTATCGTTCCACTGTCTATCGTCACACCTGTCTATCGTCACACCTGTCTATCGTCACACCTGTCTATCGTGACACCTGTCTATCGTCACTGGCTATCGTTCACTGTCTATCGTGACACCTGTCTATCGTCACCGTTTATCGTCCCACTGTCTATCGTCACACCTGTCTATCGTCCCACTGTCTATCGTCACACCTGTCTATCGTCCCACTGTCTATCGTCACACCTGTCTATCGTCACTGTCTATCGTCACACCTGTCTATCGTTACACCTGTCTATCGTCACACCTGTCTATAGTCACTGTCTCACTGTCTATCGTCACTGTCTATCGTCACCGTTTATCGTCCCACTGTTTATCGTCACACCTGTCTATCGTCCCACTGTCTATCGTCACATCTGTCTATCGTCACACCTGTCTATCGTGACATCTGTCTATCATAACACCTGTCTATCGTTACACCTGTCTAACTTTACACTGTCTATCATCACACCTGTCATCTCGGATCAAATCCCTCACCCGCAGCACAGATGCGTCTGTTGCAATCTGAACAAGACGACCAGGTCAGGCTTCATCTGCAATGTCTGAGCGTCCTTAATAAAATATCTGGACCCAGTTATACACTGTCTATCGCCACAAGCACTTCTCACCGCAAACAGAAAACATTTACCTCATGAATGCACTTTCTAGAAACGACTTAAAATCAAACACAGAAACAAACTTCTCACAACAGCTGTTCTGTGACTGTACACAACCTTAGCACCGACGCCATTTTGCATCTTGTTTGCGCACGTGCAAGCGGCACCCGGCGTCTGCTACCTCTAGCTGGATGCGACTGCCACCACAGATACCTTTACAAGCCACAAGTTCCCTTTATCACCCATCTGTGTGTGACCTACTTACTGACTTACCCTCGCCTGTGTGCGTACGTGGATGCACATGCGTATGCCTGCGCGCGTGTGTATGTGTGAATGTGTGTGTGTGTGTGTGTGAATACGTGTGCGTCTGTGTGTATTCGTGTGCGTATGGGTGTACGTTTGTTTATCTGCATGCAAGCGTTTGTGTGCGTGTGTGTATGTGCTTGTGAGTGTACGTGTTCATGTGTACGTGTGTATGAGTGATTGTACGTGTTCATATGTACGTGTGAGTGAGTGTACGTGTTCATGTGTACGTGTGAGTGAGTGTACGTATTCATGTGTACGTGGGTATGAGTGAGTGTACGTGTTCATGTGTACGTGTGAGTGAGTGTACGTGTTCATGTGAGTGAGTGTAAGTATTCATGTGTACGTGTGTGTAAGTGAGTGTACGCATTCATGTGTGAGTGAGTGTAAGTATTCGTGTGAATGAGTGAGTGTACGTGTTTATGTGTGAGTGAGTGTACGTATTCATGTGTGCGTGTGTGTGTGCGTGAGTGTACGTGTTTATGTGTGCGTGTGTGTGAGCGAGTGTACGTGTTTATGTGTGCGTGTGTGTGTGTGTATGAGTGAGTGTACGTGGTTATGTGTGCGTGTGTGTGCGAGGGAGTGTACATGTATATGTGTGCGTGTATATGTGCGTGTGTGTGAATGAGTGTACGTGTTGATGTGTGCGTGTGTGTAAGTGTACGTGTTTATGTGTGCATGTGTGTGAATGAGTGAGTGTACGTGTTTATGTGTGCGTGTATGTATGCACGTGTTTATGTGTGTGTGTGTGCGTGTTTGTGAGTGAGTGTACGTGTTTATGTGTGCGCGTGTGAATGAGTGTACGTGTTTATGTGTGTGTGTATGTGTGAGTAAGTGTACGTGTTTATGTGTGCGTGTATGTGCGCGTGTGTGTGAGTGGGTGTACGTGTTCAAATGTACGTATGTGTGAGTGAGTTTACATGTTTATGTGTGCGTGTGTGTGAGTGAGTGTACGTGTTCCTGTGTGTGTGAGTGAGTGTACGTGTTTATGTGTACATGTGTGTGAGTGAGTGTACGTGTTTATGTGTGCGTCTGTGTGAGTACGTGTTTATGTGTGCGTGTGTGTATGGGTGTTCGTGTTTATGTTTGCGTGTATGTGTGAGTGAGTGTACGTGTTTATGTGTGCGTGTGTGTCTGCGTGTGTATGGGAGTCAGTGTACGTGTTCAAGTGTGCGTGTATGTGTGAGTGAGTGTACGTGTTTTTGTGTGCGTGTGTGTGTGAGTGAGTGTACGTGTTTATATGTGCATGTGTGTGTGGGTGAGTGTACGTGTTTATGTGTTCGTGTGTGTATGGGTGTGTGTGAGTGAGAGTACGTGTTTATGTGAGCGTGTGTGTGAGTGAGTGTATGTGTATATGTGTGCGTGTGTGTAAGTGTACATGTTTATATGTACATGTGTATGAGTGTACGTGTTTATGTGTACGTATGTGTGAGTGTACGTGTTTATGTGTGTGTGAGTGAGTGTACGTGTTTATGTGTACTTATGTGTGTGTGAGTGTACGTGTTTATGTGTGCGTGTGTGTGAGTGAGTGTACGTGTTTGTGTGTGCGCGTGTGTGAGTGATTGTACGTGTTTATGTGTGAGTGAGTGTATGTGTTTACATGTGCATGTGTGTGAGTGTACGTGTTTATGTGTGCGTGTGTGTGAGTAAGTGTACGTGTTTATGTGTGCGTGTGTGTGATTGAGTGTACGTGTTTATGTGTGTGTGAGTGAGTGTACGTCTTCATGTGTGCGTATGTGTGAGTGAGTGTACGTGTTTATGTGTGCATGTGTGTGAGTGAGTGTACGTGTTTATGTGTGCGTATGTGTGAGTGAGTGTACGTGTTTATGTGTACGAGTGTGTTTGAGTGTACGTGTTTATGTGTACGTGTGTGTGTGTGAGTGTACGTGTTTATGTATGCGTGTGTGTGAGTGAGTGTACGTGTTTATGTGTGCGTGTGTGTGAGTGAGTGTGCGTGTTCATGTGTGAGGAGTGTGCGTGTGTCTGCAATAGAAAACGTGTACATTGAGGACTCCTCGCGCGCTAAGCGAGTATGAATATATATTATCTCGACTGTTTCCTCCTCAGACAGACCACGTTATTCAATTATTAGTGGTCCCTATCCACAGTCAGTACTTGGTGGCTACACCAAAACTAATCAAAGATAAACAGAATCCACTTTAACATACTAACGTCAGGGTCAGGCACACCATACTGATCAGACATGTTAGTCAGGGTCAGGTACAACATACTGATCAGACATGTTAGTCAGGGTCAGGCACACCATACTGATCAGACAGGTTAGTCAGGGTCAGGCACACCATACTGATCAGACATGTTAGTCAGGTTCAGGCACAACATACCGATCAGACATGTTAGTCAGGGTCAGGCACAACATACTGATCAGACGTGTTAGTCAGGGTCAGGCATAACACACTGATCAGACATGTTAGTCAGGTTCAGGCACAACATACTGATCAGACATGTTAGTCAGGGTCAGGCAAAACATACTGATCTGACATGTTAGTCAGGGTCAGGCTAAAGATATTGACCAAGACCCTCACCTCGGCTTCCACTGAGCCCTCACCGGAAACTGGCTGTTTTCTCGACAGCCTGGCTAGGGGTGGAAGATCGCTGTGATCCTCGTAGTAGTGAGCGACACGCAGATGAAGCCAAGCATAGCACAACTGCCTGGAGGACCCTGGTCCACCTTCATTAGCGCGCTCAGATTAAGAGGAAAGCTACACAAGCCGGGACCTAACGTCCTTTTTAGGGGCTACAAAGCGTAATTTTAATCATTGTGGACATTCAAAAACAGAAACAAGAACAAGAAAACAACAACAACAACAAACGACCAGCAAGCAAAGCTGGGCATCTTAATTGCTCTTCCTTCGTGTGCTGGATGAAGTATAGAAATGGACAGTCCGTCGGCAAACTTAACCCTGGTCGGGAATTCCGTTCTCGCACTAGATGATACTGTTCCCCAGCTTGTATGAGGCGGGGGGACTAGTTGCCTTCCATGATGTCTTGTGCTTCTCTAGTACTATACCAGGTATCCACCTACAGCTGGGTCGGCTGGAGTGTACATGTAGCTAGATTTTAACTCTGAACCTATGCCGCGAAAGGCAAGCGCTGTTCGCCTATGTTAGTCAGACTGCGGCCCAAAGTTTAAGAAGAGCAGAATTTCTCCAGCTAAATCAAATTTGTACATTTGTAAGTTTGTTAGAAAGGTCGGTGTGTAAACATTCATGCTATCAGACATGACCTGCTCCATCATGGTCGGTAATGTTGAAAGCAATTATAGTGTATCGTCGTTAAAAGCTAATCCACTGGCAGAACGTGAAGGATAACGCAGATTGTAACTCTCCCCCGTCTTCTTCAGACAAAGTATATCCTAACTGTATCCTGCCCAATGCATCCCAACCCTGCTAATTCTCTGCTGGCTTTTGGCTCGTCTCTTTTCTATTTCGGTTGTAGTTTGTCTGAAAACCTGGCCATACATACTTGACGGTTTTTACATCAAACATGAAGACGAAGGACCCAAAGCAGACGTGGAATTATGGAATAATGAGTGCTTTATCTTGATATCTGTCCTAACATCCTGGACTTCCGTGTTACAAGTAGGCTGGTCGTTCTGATGTGTCTTAGTGTGAGATTCGAAGGCGAGACACCCAGGCCATGTCTCAACAAGATTCGATTCGTCTGCCCAATTGGCGTGTTTTAACTGTATGTGCATACTCCAGGAATACATTCCTAACATACGATTATTGTTCCTAACTTATTTCTACCTATTGTCCATTTGGCTTCAAGCGAAGCACAAGAGTACTACTACAGTTTCAATGGAAGCCTGGATACGGTGGCGGCGTCTTAGCAGTGATTTTACATGAAGAGGTTTGCTAGGACCATGCAAAACCTTCTTTATTCTCGACCTGTGGTGATACCTGGATTGTCTTGTAGTAATATCTGGACTGTTTTGTGGTGATACCTGGACTGTTTTGTGGTGATACCTGGACTGTTTTGTGGTGATACCTGGACTGTTTTGTGATACATAGACCCTGTCTTGTGATACCTGGACTGTTGTGTGATACCTGGACCCTGTCTTGTGATACCTGGACTTTCGTGTGGTGATACATGGACCCCGTCTTGTGATGATACCTGGTCCCTGTCTTGTGACACTTGGACCCTGTCTTGTGGTGATACCTGGACCCTGTCTTGTGATGATACCTGGACCCTGTTTTGTAATACCTGCTCCGTGTCTTGTGGTGATACCTGGTCTCTGTCTTGTGGTGATACCTGGTCCCTGTCTTGTGATACCTGGTCCCTGTCTTGTGATACCTGGAACCTCTTTGTGATACCTGGTCCCTGTCTTGTGGTGATACCTGGTCCCTGTCTTGTGATACCTGGTCCCTGTCTTGTGGTGATACCTGGTCTCTGTCTTGTGATACCTGGTCCCTGTCTTGTGGTGCTACCTGGTCCCTGTCTTGGGATGATACCTGATCCATGTCTTGTGATGATACCTGGTCCCTGTCTTGTGGTGATACCTGGTCCCTGTCTTGTGATACCTGGTCCCTGTCTTGTGGTGATACCTGGTCTCTGTCTTGTGATACCTGGTCCCTGTCTTGTGGTGCTACCTGATCCCTGTCTTGGGATGATACCTGATCCATGTCTTGTGATGATACCTGGTCCCTGTCTTGTGGTGATACCTGGACCCTGTCTTGTGGTGATACCTGGAACCTGTCTTGTGGTGATACCTGGACTCTGTCTTGTGATACTTGGACCCTGTCTTGTGATACCTGGACCCTGTCTTGTGATACTTGGACCCTGTCTTGTGGTGATACATGGACCCTGTCTGGTGATACCTGGACCCTGTCTTGTGGTGATACCTGGGCCATGTCTTGTGATACCCAGACCCTGTCTTGTGGTGATACCTGGACCCTGTCTTAAGGTGATGCCTGGACCCTGTCTTGTGGTGATTCCTGGACCCTGTCTTGTAGTGATACCTGGACCCTGTCTTGTGGTGATACCTGGACCCTGTCTTGTGGTGATACCTGGACCCTGCCTTGTGGAGATACCTGGACCCTGTTTTGAAATACCAGAACTCTGACTTGTGGTGAAACCTGGACCCTGTCTTGTGATACCTGGACCCTGTCTTGTGATACCTGGACCCTGTCTTGTGGTGATACCTGGACCCTGTATTGTGGTGATACCTGGACCCTGTCTTGTGGTAATACCTGGACTCTGTCTTTTGATACTTGGGCCCTGTCTTGTGATACCTGGACCCTGTCTTGCGATACATGAGCCCTGTCTTGTGATACCTGGTCTCTGTCTTGGGGTGATACCAGGTCCCGGTCTTGTGGTGATAAACGGTCCCTGTCTTGTGGGTGATATATGGACCTTGTCGTGTGATACATGGACTCTGTCTTGTGGTGATACCTGGTCCCTGTCTTGTGGTGATACCTGGTCCCTATCTTGTGGTGATACCTGGTCCCTGTCTTGTGATACCTTGACCCTGTCTTGTGATACTTGGACCCTGTCTTGTGATGATACCTGGACCATGTATTGTGGTGATACCTGTACCCTATCTTGTGGTGATACCTGGACCCTGTCTTATGGTGATACCTGGACGCTGTATTGTGATACCTGCACCCTGTCTTGTGGGTGATACATGGACCCTGTCTTGTGATACCTGGACCCTGTCTTGTGATACCTGGTTCATGTCTTGTGATACCTGGTCCCTGTCTTGTGATACCTGGTCCCTGTCTTGTGATACCCGGACCCTGTCTTGTGGTGATACCTGGATCCTCTCTTATGGTGATGCCTGGACTGTCTTGTGATACTTGGATCCTGTCTTGTGATAGATGGATTCTGTCTTGTGATACCTGGACCCTGTCTTGTGGTGATACCTGGAACCTGTCTTATGATACTTGGACCCTGTCTTGTGGTGATACATGGATCCTGTCTTGTGATACCTGGACCCTGTCTTTTGGTTATACCTGGACCATGTCTTGTGATACCCGGACCCTGTCTTGTGGTGATACCTGGACCCTGTCTTGTGGTGATGCATGAACCCTGTTTTGAAATACCAGGACTCTGACTTGTGGTGATACCTGGACCCTGTCTTGTGATACCTGGACCTTGCCTTGTGATACCTGGACCCTGTCTTGTTGTGATACCTGGACCCTGCCTTGTGGTGATACCTGGACCCTGTCTTGTGGTGATACCTGGACTCTGTTATTTGATACTTGGACCCTGTCTTGTGATACTTGGACCCTGTCTTGTGGTGATACATGGACCATGTCTTGTGATACCCGGACCCTGTCTTGTGGTGATACCTGGAACCTGTCTTGCAGTGATGCCTGGATCCTGTCTTATAGTGATACCTGGACCCTGTCTTGTAATGATACCTGGACCCTGTCTTGTGGTGATACCTGGACCCTGTCTTGTGGTGATACCTGGACCCTTGCCTTGTGGTGAAACCTGGACCCTGTTTTGAAATATCAGGACTGACTTGTGGTAATACCTGGACCCTGTCTTGTGATACCTGGATCTTGTCTTGTGATACCTGGACCCTGTCTTGTAGTGATACCTGGTCTCTGTCTTATGGTGATACATGGTCCCTGTCTTGTGGTGATACCTGGTCCCTGTCTTGTGATACCTGGACCCTGTCTTGTGATACTTGGACCCTGTCTTGTGATGATACCTGGACTATGTCTTGTGATGATACCTGGACCCTATCTTGGGGTGATACCTGGACCCTGTCTTATGGTGATACCTGGACCCTGTATTGTGATACTTGGACCCTGTCTTGGGGGTGATACATGGACCCTGTCTTGTGAAACCTGGACCCTGTCTTGTGATACCTGGTTCCTGTCTGGTGATACCTGGTCCCTGTCCTGTGATACGTGGTCCCTGTCTTGTGATGCCTGGTCCCTTTCTTGTGATACCTGGTCCCTGTCTTGTGATACCTGGTCCCTGTCTTGTGATACCTTGTCCCTGTCTTGTGATACCTGGACTCTGTCTTGTGATACCTGGTCCCTGTCTTGTGATACCTTGTCCCTGTCTTGTGATACCTGGACTCTGTCTTGTGATACATGGACCCTATCTTGGGATACTTGGACCCCTTATTGTTGTGATCCTTAGAGCCCGTATTGTTGTGATCCCTAAACCCCTTATTGCTGTGATCCCTAAACCCCTTATTGTTTTGATCGCTAGAGCCCTTATTGTTGTGATCCATGGACCCTTATTGTTGAGATCCCTAGAGCTCTTATTGTTGTGAACCCTAGAGCCGTTATTATTGTGATCCCTCGAGCCCTTATGGTTGTGATCCATGGACGCTTGTTGTTGAGATCCCTAGAGCCCTTATTGTTGAGATCCACGGACCCTTATTGTTGTGAACCCTAGAGTCCTTATTGTTGTGAACCCTAGAGTCCTTATTGTTGTGATCCCTAGAGTTCTTATTGTTGTGATCCCTAGATCCCTTATTGTTTGTATCCCTAGAGCCCTTATTGTTTTTGATCCCTAGAGCCCTTATTGTTGTGAACCCTAGAGTCCTTATTGTTGTGACCCATATACCCCTAATTATTGTGACCCCTACAACCCTGCTTGTGCCAACTGCAGCCTGCCATGTACGACCACCCAGGACGGTTTGAGCGTGGCCCTGGAATCATTAGTCAAAGTGCTCTAACACTTCCACCACTGCTACATCACATTAGCCATTTGACACAGGAAACCCTCCATGAGCCAACTACAGGCAACCCCATGCTCCTTCTGGGGCCTAACACGCAGTATACATAACCTCCTACATGAGGTTATCAATTACCGTGATCATGTGCACCCAGCCACCCCGTCACACCCGATATCAACAGACGTACAAATCGTGCAAACTTGACGATGTCCAACATTACACTTGGGAACATGTCAGGGGAAGATACAAGATTACTTCCACATGTTTCCACGTGCGTATGCACAAAACATACAACATACAACAAAAACACAAGTCCCAAATGAGAACAGAGAGAATCAACATCTGAAAAAATGGTTTTCACACAAGAGGAACATTGTTTCTCCCATTCCAGCACAAAAACCTGATGAAGGTTCCGGCTGTCAATTCTGGCTAACGCATATAATTCCCCACTTGTGCCTGAGAGGAGGCACTTCAACTCGGAGAATGAGAGGAGAAAAACACCGCGATCTTTCACACAAACTCATTCCATCCTCTCTCTCTCCCCCTCTCCCTCTTTCTCTCTTGCTGTCTCTCTCACTCAATATACATATAACCCTTTCATTCCCATTTCTCTCTCTCCATCTCTGTAATATATCTCCCTCTTGATTTCTTTTCTTCTCTTTTCCTCTCTCTCTTCTCTTTTCTCTCTCTTCGCCTCTACACAACACAGATTTACTCACTCGCTCCCTCACTCCCTCCCTCACTTACCTAATACACTCACTCACTCTCTCACACACCGACTCACTCGCTCCCTCACTCCCTCCCTCACTTACCTAATACACTCACTCACTCTCTCACACCGACTCACCCACTCCCTCCCTCACTTACCTCATGCACTCACTCACTCACTAACTCGGTGTGCAGGTTCTATAAAGTATATTTAGATATCGCACTTTCGGGTTGAGCTGCCGGGTGGCTCGACAAAGTTACGAGGTTCGTTCCCCGGTGATGAGACTCACCAGTCTACCCATATGTTAACGGTTACCTAATATAATGTAAGGGAAGGGAAGTCAGGGATGTCAAGGATGACCGGGGTGTCTCGGGTGTCACGGATTTCATGGATTTCAGGGATTTCAGGAATTTCAGGGATTTCAAGAAAGGAAAGTCAGGGAAGTCGGGAAAGTCAGGGAAATCAGGGAAGTCTGGGAAGTCGGGGGGAAAGTCAGTGGGAAAGTCAGGGGGAAAGTTAGGGGGAAAGTCAGTAGGAAAGTCAGGGGGAAAGTCAGAGGGAAAGTCAGGGGGAAAGTCAAGGAACTGACCACAGTCTAGGAGGTATATATACCGTTACAGTTTTTACTATCAATTGTAACAAATTACCATCAGCAACAACAGCAACAACAACAACAGCAGCATCAAAACAACAACAACAACAGCATCAGCAACAACAGCAACAACAACAAAAACATCAACGGCAACAACAGCATCAACAACAACAACAAAAAACAGCAAAACAACAATAATAACAGCAACATCAACAACAGCAACAACACCATCAACAACAACAGCAATAACATCAACAACAACAGCAACAGCAAAAATAGCAACTACAACAACAGCAACAACAACAACAACAACAGCAACAGCAACAACAACAACAGCAACAACAGCAACAACAACAACAGCAACAGCAACAACAACTAAAACAGCATGTACAACATCAGCAACAGTAACAACAACAGCAGCAACAAAAGCAACTGCAGCAACAACAACATTAAAAACAACAACAGTAACAACAATA